>CABFOW010003745.1:39219-68141 GCA_902141385.1 Timema californicum | reverse complement strand
GCCCTGTGCTCTCAGTTAAATAGATAACTAAATAATCCCATATACACTAAATACGCAAACTAGAAAGGACGGGTGGTAAGCCGGACACGCCGAGTTCACCAAAGCGTGGCCGAAAATATATACATGAAATTAAATATACATAATGTATATATAACAAAATGAAATAGTACAATTAGAATGAATTAAACCTCGTACGAGGAGAGAGAATGCAAGCGCATTCGCATTGACTTGCGCGCAACATTTCATAATTCTAAGTTTAAATATTTATAAGTCCCAAACAATAATTTAGACAAGATATCCCTCATTAGGCCGAAAATGGAATTTTTAATATTAAATAAATCACGGCCCCTATTCGCCGTCTTCACCAAGCTCAGTCGGTGGTGTAATAAGTGACTATTCAAAACCCACGTTCACTGTATATACATTATTGTATCCACAGAGAGATGGGGCAAGGGAAGGAGGGGGTAAGACGATAGAACAAACATAACGGCAAAGAATGGGCCTGGCAGCAGCCAGAATATTCCAGATTGTCCTAGCGGTGAAAGTCATAACTTCGTCTGGCCGCGTAGAACCTCATTCGTTTCCGGCCGGCCACGGATCGAGTCCCGAGCAGTCAGTCGGTCGAAAGCTCCGCTCAGTCAGTTGTGCCAGTTGGAGAGTGGAGGTAAGAGCTCGTGCTCTTGTGTTGGAGTTTGTGTTGGAGTTCATCACGGGTGGCGGTGAGTGTTGGCCCATTTGATATAACATCAACTTGTAACTCGTTACACGACAAGATCTTATTCCGGTTGCTGGATAGATTTGGTAAGTGCGCTGATTGACCTTAACTGAATTATTGAAGAAAAAGGTTGGTGGTTTGCTTTAAAGGACACCCGTTGGAAAGATTAGATGGTGCTACTCTAATTGGCACTTTAACTACCCTAGGCACATTTACTTTATTTAGATAATTTAGGGCTTGTAACTTTTATATATATATAAAGATGTAACATAATATATAATAAGTCCTATGTCATGGTTTTTCAAAATGTTTCTAAATTAATATATATATATAAGTATGGAAAAAGATTTAGGTAAAACTACCTTATGTATGAATAAAGTGTCGTCGGAAAATAATATGTCTAGGTAAAGAAGATTATATTGAACTTAACCGGTAGATGTTGAAAAGATTTTAAAGTTATACCTAATTTGACCTAGTGTTGTGAATTTGCTTTGATAAAGTTGTTCTAGGCTTATTATATCCTTTAGATGAGCGTCTAGTCTATGTTTACATTATATTTATTAGGTTCTGTATATTTGGGTCCTTGAGTACAGTTTAGCTAGGGTATATTTATTGGTTATTTATTGTCTTTTTACAGTATATTTACGGCCTAGCTATTGTCTATGTATTAAATAGGTCATTACGAGATTAAGTTTAATGTTAACTCCTATGAGCACAATGTAATTACCTTTTTGTACTGTGTTATCATTTGTATTATCCAACCCCTAATATTAAGGGGGGAGGGGGGTGAGTGTGTCATGTGTGCGTTTAGTGGGGTTGACAGGTGACTGTGGCGCTGTGATAGATCTGCGAGTTTTCCTCAAGCGAACAGCGATCCAGTTGTTCGAGAGGCTTGTAGGTAGTGATGGGCCTAATTGAACGATTTTAAGAATCGAATAATCATTCGGTTCTTTGAAAAATAATAGAATGAATCATTCGAATGATTTTGAGAAGTAGTAAAGACTCGGTAATAATAGAATATTTACTACTTCTAAAAGTAGTTACTAATTGCTCAATTTGCTTTGTGCTACTATTCTCTTTACCCTGCTGTCGGATCCCCCAAAACGCGTTCCTTTGCGATTGCAGCTTATCAAAACATTTCTATTACTGCATTTAGTTCCTTGTGACGGTGTCAAAGATCAAAGTACAGCCACAACAAAATACTATACAGTGAAAAAGTGAACGCATTTCTCAAATAAGTAGCTCGCAATTAATATAAATACTTTTGCGGGCGATTAATAATTAAATAAGGAACATACGTTTCCCTTTGTGTTTAAAAGAGTCGAAATAATTTACCCTTTAATATTTCCTAAACATAACAAAAATATATAAGCTTACAATCGTAAAATTATTTCAGTGAATAAAATTATAATACGATCTGAATATTACGGCTGGGCTATTTTTTATTAAATACATTAAAAGTATATACTTATCTACTTAATAAATTTAAGTCAACGTTAAAAAAAATATTTCTCAAACCATTCGTGATATATGCCATTTAATTAATTAGGAAGGTAAAATTTTAAGGAAATGAAAAGAACAATCCACGTAGTAATGTAGAAAAATAATCGAATCATTTTGTAATTTTGATTCGAATTATTTTTGGCTGTTATTCGATTGTAAACTGTGCAACCACTTAAACTTTGTATTAAATAAGCCTTAGAATCATTCGAGTGCGTAAGGTCGATTATTGTGTAGCAATGGGGACTATTTATTGAAAATGAACCTTATAGAAATGAAGACCTGTATAGAGATTGCCTCGAAACAGTCATAATCATAAGGTCGATTTTCCTCAGCACTTCTGGCAAGGGTGGGGTAAGGGAATGAATCGGCCAGCTCGCGTCAAGTTTTCATTCGAATGTTTTTCTCATTCGAATGATTTTGAAAGAATCTAATGAATCGATTATTCCGAATAATCGAATGAATCGATTCTATTCATCTGATTCTTCCCATCACTACTTGTAGGAATCGAGGCCTCCAAGTATACGTGCCCCAGTCAGTCAGCTACCGTCATCCACTCCCACTTACACGTCACGGGATCCACCGTGTGCTTTTTAACATCAAGAGGTCACCATAGTGCTCGAAAAATATACCAAAACATGTGCGTCTTATTTATATAATTTATCAGCAATTAATAAGAGTACGCTGAAGGAAAAAAACTCCAACAGATTAAAGACTGTATCTTAGGTTTTATGGTTTTTATTATTTCAGCACCAATAGAAAAAAAAGTCTATTGCCAAAAAAGCATTTTCATTTTACCAGATTAATGTGGAGAACTAGACTAAATTAAAACCATAGGATCCTAGCTATGAGCTGTGAGATAAATATTTCGTGATAAAATCGTGGGGTCACAACACAAAAACTTAAGATATTAGTTAAATTAGAATCTATATCTGGGCCCAGCTAGTGCTGCTACCGAGCGTACGGCCATCATGGGTAAGGATGAAGGAGGGGGAGGGAGAGTGTTGAACAGAAGAAAATAAACTTGCAGGGCTGCATTCAAGTCCAAACAAGATCATGCCAAATAAGACACACAGCACATGTTACTAGTCACCACATATTTCAAGCTCACCACTTTATTTTATATAGAGAAGCACCGATCACTAGTAGTCAAAAGAGATGATTTTTAGTTGGCTACTACAACAGATCGTAATATAAGAAGGAAAACACTCTTGTTTTTGAGTGCAAAAAGAATATTTTAAAAAAGCTACTGTACTTGTTATCTACCAAAAGAAGAGGTAATATAAATAATAATATATTTTAACTTTTAGCTATAGAAGGATTGAGCTAATTATTAATCAAATTATAAGTAACACTAGTTAAAGAGTTCTACATAAGTAGATAAATACATTTTTTTAATATATTAAAACCTGGACACGGATGCCAAACCCAGTACTTCTGTTTTGCGCGCCAATGCTCTACCACTGAGCTTTAATTCATTCTTTATTCAATGATTTTAACAACTAGGCAAAGTATAGATAGGTCTATACTAATTTATACATAATAAAAATAATTTATGTTTTTCTGAATATAAGTTTTATCGAAGAATTATTTTAGGCATATTTTCCAAATAGTTATATTACTTTTAAACTTATGTTTGCTTAGCAAATTGATGAAACTTTTTGCCACGAGTGAAAATTTTCATCTTCAAGTAGCAATATCTTCCCATGAGAATTCTGAACAAGAACCAAATGAAACGTAAGTAAATAAACTATATTAGAAACACCCGCCTCGGTGGCGTAGTTGGCTAACGCGCTAGTCGAGTTGAGCTCGACTGCCGAGGACGGGGAGATCGAGGTTCGAATCTCGGTCGAATGAAATGAGGTTTTTTCCTAAATGGTTTTACATTCTCCCTCAATGCAAATGTGGGTTCACTTCCTTTAATTCAGCATTCCCAATTCCTAATCCATTAGCATAGTTAGTACTTAACTGTTAGTAAGACGCGGTGCTAAATAATGATAATATATTAGAAACTGTTTATGAACCGTTACTGATTTCAGTATTTTATGTTTATTACTTATTATAAAAGTGTTTCATTTTTAGCGGATGGACTTTATAAAATATGAGAAATTATATCAACGCCATTCCCAAGAAACATGTGTTCATCCAACTATCTGGGGTGTCGAGTTAGAATTAGCGGGGTTGCCACATTTGTCAAGTAAATGCTGATTAAAAGAAGGGAAGGATACAGTTGCACAGTGTTTATTTCGTCGAATATTCGCTAACTTTTAAAAATGTTGTCGGTATAGTGAAACCAGAATCACACTTTAGAGTAGACCAAGGGGGAGGGGAGAAGTGAGAAGGAACTTGCGGTCTCTTTGAACGCCCATTTACACAGAGATTCACATTACAGCTGTTGATACATTTTGATCGCGTTGAAACCAAATGTTATTTCACTTATATAGGCTAATATTGTGATGAGTTGAGTATGACCCCATTCCAGATTCCCTTCTTAACAAGATTGACCCCAGGACTTCTGTGCCTTTTGTAACGTTTAAAAGTTCACCATCAGGGTGACATTTGATATGATTAAATTGGGTCCAAGTTTTATATTCTGTATTATAATACTCTTATTTTAGAAAACAAAAGTTAAGGTGTTTTATAGTTTTTTATTTTAAGAATATAAACAGTTTTTTGTTAGCTATTTCACACGTTATAGATTTCAATTTAAAAGCCCGACTATTACGTCATATGCATGACAATTCCCGACAAGTGATTTTTAGAACAGGGATTAAGATGTATTAACTTTACCAACACGGCTCCTTTTCAGGAAGGAAAGTGAAAAGATGCGTACCCTGGAGGGGTATATCAAGTGACATTTCCTTCTCGAAGTTTCCTAAAGGAAAAAAGGTGTAGTCATCCAGGTGCGTTTCTATTCATAAAACTGCGTTATCTTTTTAAACAGAGACGTAGAAGGATGTCGCCATACCTTGAAACTTAACAGCTTAACACAAATAGATTTACTATCCGCTCTCATTTAAAGCATCGTAATTTTGAATATAGATGTGAATAATACATTATTGGGATGTATAATTCCATATCATCACAGCAACCCCCTAATTGCAGGAAGGCTTTCTCTCGACCATACTTTCTCTCTTGAAGTTCATTTGTTAAATACATCAACAAATAGGAAAAAATAACTTTTTTACAGTGTCACACTAGTAATTGTTTGTTTTATTTATGTTGTTTTTATCTAATATCATTATTCAGAAAATCTTAGTTCTAAAATGTTTAACTAAAGCCACATGATATTAATTTAATACAATATACTTAACATATTTAATGGAATATTATATACATTGTAGATACCACTTGATTTAATTGTTTTAATACTATGTCATATTAAACATTTTATTAATACTCAATATTTTAAATGATATATTTCAATATTCACCCTTTGTTCTTTAACAATCTTTTAATTAAATCAATTTGATCTTAATTGAATTAACTTTTTTTAATAAGACTTTAATTAATTCAGCCTATGCTCCAGCTATTTTTTATTTTATAGGCCTAAGATAAAATCTTTAATATCCTCCTTTTCTTCACAGTTAAATTACACTTATTTAGTTTTGTTGTTAATTTTATTGTTTTAACTTATTTACAAGACAAGCCAGTAAATCTCATCAGATAACTTTAATCCCTTCCCTGATAGAGGCTTAAACAAAATTAATCATGTAAACTATTATCTTACCTTTCTTCAATGACGTAACTCACCTTAACTAGTGTATATTGGATCAAAGACGAGTAATTCACCTTCAACTGGTGTACCTTCCACGAAGATTAGGTATTAGATCTACGACTATTATTCATACAATTGGCATACCTACAGTAGCCCTATGGCTTCTTTGGTGCTGACTAGCAGCTTTAAAAAGTCACCAGACCAAATTACGTATCCCTACGCCGAACCAGATGATATGCAATAACATGTGTTTAGCAGCTGTCAATTCTGACGGTCAAAATTTATGTATATACCTAAATTTTGACTGTCAGAAGTCAGCTGTAAGCTGTCAGTCAGCACCAAAGAAGCCGTGGGGCTACTGTACCTACCCAAACCAAGTGAATTTTAAACATAACCTCCTTTTCTTTAGATACCTTGTATTTATGATGGTACTTTATCATGAACAATAACTACTGGGTGTAGTAAACAAATTCATTTAGTTCATATTGATCACTTAGATCGGTCATACTTTTTTAAACTACCTAAGTAGCCTGGTTGCCCTGTCATCACAGTCTGACCTACTTTCCTCTGATTGGCCAGATTTGGTCACGTGACCCTCCTCCTGCTCTCTGATAAGTAAATAATGACAGAGTGATCGACGTTTGAATAAAATTCGGGTAAAATTCTACTTGGTCTAGAAAAATCTGGTCGACCGGCAAAGCCCCTTTGGGAATGGTGGGGGTGAAGGAAGTACGGCTGTTCTAAGAGACAGCAGCTGTTATAAAGATATCGAGGATTGAATCCTGGTGCACACCGTCTTAATATCAGGCTCATCTAATTTTGACGGTGGCGCAAATGGAATTTCCAGCGCTGTAAACTGTAGGTATTTCTCCCTCCGGAACATTTTCTTAATCATCTCTACCATACGTTTTGCCAGAAAGGGTACGTGTAACTCACATATCTATGGCAGGGGAGGTCGTGGATTCGAATTTCACTCAGGTGAACTGGGGTGGTTTTCTACTCTCCCTCACTCAATGTAAACGCTTGAACATTTATACCTTACTCCTCCGATCCATGACGGATACCTACATCCGCACATGTCGACGGACGATACCAAACAACCAATTTTAGTAGGCTTTCGGGGTGGGGGCTGAGGCTTCCAAGGCCCCTGATTGTGCATAATCAGAGCTGTTTCAATGCTTTCTAGTTTCGACATCACGGGGAAAAACCCACTACCTCATAGGAGGTTGCGACATTGCGATGATGACACCAGGAAATCCCATTACCACAAAAGGGGTTGCGGCATATGCCTTGAAGGAGGGGGGAGTGAGGGAAAGTGAAAGGGGTTTCAAGGCAGGGAAACCTTATCACACTTTACCCCAAACGGTAGCCAGGAGAGGTTTGTACGGTTTCTTCCGGGAAGTGAAAGGCAGTCCAACAGAGTTGAGGGAGCAGTCAGTGTAACTTAGTTCTTTCTGTGACGTGGTGATGTAAGGAGGGTGGGGAGGGAAGGAAAAGTGAAAGGGGCCTTACGGCCATGATACACTGTCAGCTGCTCGGCGTTCACACTCTTCGCTTCGCTGCCGTCAAGAAAGCTTCGTGCTCCGTGTTTCCTCTGATGACGATGGAGGAACGCCCGACGCCGTGGACTGCACACCAACAAATAAATAAAAAACTCCAACTTCCCATCGTAATCCTACCCAAACATAAATGACCCATGCGTACAAATAAAAAAGCAATGAGCATACATAAAAAACAAATAAAACAAGAAAATACAGGTACCAACATGCTTGGAACAAGATCCAACATGTCTGGAACACTGGGAAGGGGGTCAGGTGGTGGGGAGTGGGTCAGAAGGGAGGTCCGGTGGAGGGATGAGGGGTCAGGAGAAGGGTAGGGGGAAAACCAACATCCAATCAGAGAGTGAGGGGGCGTGGTCACGTGACCAAATTCAGCTTATCACATAGCCACCCTATCACAGAGCTGTTACAGGTGGTACCACTAATTACTTACATAAGATTTGAGGAGAGTGGTGTTTTTCTTTCTTGGGGACACACCATAAGTCCATTACCGCATATTTACGCCTTTGTACATGTTATAAGCTAATGTAAGTCAAGTTTGTTTTACAATAGGAAATTTTGGTACCTCTCTAAGTTTATATTAAAATAATAATATTTATCATTAGTATTTGGCTGACGTAATACAAGAATAAAATGTAAAAAACGGGGGTCCAGACTTATAACCTGCAATTTTCTATGTCCATGAAAGGCTTGAAAAATAAAAAACCTTTTTATGTTAATTGATAAGATATTTATATTACCATTATTATTATGATTATTATTTGGATTTTAATATTTTCAATCTAAAGTGATTACATATTTGAAGTATGAGTCTTTTAAAGAAAAATATGTAACCATTGTAACTCTCAGACACTGTCCTTACCACTCATAGCTGAGGAAATGATCTACATTCTCCGGTGTGTCTGTCGATAGTTTTATATCCAGTGTTACTCATTGATAGTGGACTGGGAAAGGGTGAGGGTAGAAAGGGCGGGGTATTACCACCAATTTATTCTCCCGCATTTCACCATCCAAATGTGCTTTTCTCCAGTTTGTTTAACTGCCCTCTGATATACTCGAGCTTTAAGCTGACAGATGGTTTGCATCAAACTTCAAATAGATTCTATAACAATCTATTATTAGTATTATTATTATTATTATTTCCAAATGCTTAAACGTTACCCTAAATATCTTTTCCCGAACGGGTAGTAAGACGTGGTGCTAAATATTATTAAATATCTTTTAGTGGCATTCCATTTTCAAACCTTTTCCATTGGCTTGGAGTCAATCCCCTAAAATCTTCTCAAAAATATTTTTTTTACAAACTACCTCGCTTAACACTAATAAAGTTTTGCCAACACTTGATAGTTATCACAATAGAATATTTTTCCATGGCTACTTACTAAAGTAGTCTCGTGGCTTCTTTGGTGCTGACTGACAGCTCACAGCTGACTTCTGACAGTCAACATTTAGGTATATACTTAAATTTTGACCGCCAGAAGTGACAACTGCTAAACACATGTTTTTGCAGATTATATGGTTCGGCGTAGGGGTACATAATTTGGTCTGGTAACTTTTCAAAGCTGTCAAGCTGTCAGCTGTGAGCTGTCAGTCAGCACCAAAGAAGTCACGGGGCTACTATACCTGTTTGAGTTATACACATACATTAATTACCCTGATGAACTAGGAGTGAGGAAGGTGATATTTTTGATTGAATGTACCTACATATGCATAGATTGAGAGTGGGGAACTATTTTAGGGGAAAATACCCTTGTTACACCCGACTGGGATTTGAACTTCAATCTTCCCCCCACCAGCAATCCAGTCTAATAGTGTGTGTTACCCGCCGTTTTCAA
Organism: Timema californicum; assembly: GCA_902141385.1. Classification (NCBI taxonomy): domain Eukaryota; kingdom Metazoa; phylum Arthropoda; class Insecta; order Phasmatodea; family Timematidae; genus Timema; species Timema californicum. The sequence goes on along the minus strand of CABFOW010003745.1, from coordinate 58,814 downwards.
CTGACATGCTGAAGACGGGGAGATCACGGTTCGATTCCAGTCGGGTGCAGTCAGGTGGTTTTTACTAAATAGTTTTCCACCCCCACGCCACGAAAATACGGATGCACCGCCTCTTAATTTAACCTTCTTGATACCCAACACGTTAGAGTGATTAGTTCATAAGCGTATAGCCCGAACGGGTAGTAAGATGCAGTGATAAAAATTGCGTGTTTGGAACAGTTTTAAGGAAAAAAACCCCCCTCAGTTCAGTCTACTGGGAGTCGAACCCCGATCTCGTCACCAGCAAACCAGTATAATCCGAGAAAGTCTAATGAAAAATGTTTTCTTCCATTAGGTGAGAAATATAAAGAAACCCAGACTACTGATTATTTGAGTTCAACCTAAAAATGAAGCAACATCAAATTTCTGCAGAGTAAGTGGTCTTTGATAAAAGCCGCACTCTGGCCTTTCCCTTCCGAGAAACTTGACCCATGTAAACAACAGATTATCTCTCTCCTCCTTCTCTCTTTCAGAACTAAACTTGACAGATCTGACAACACCGCAACTCCAGCTCGGTGTCGGGTAAACAGTCCAAATAGTTCAATATATGGACGTTTCTTAGGAGTTGCGCTGATGGCGCTTCTCAAGTTTTACAAGGAAGTCCTCCCACTTAATGTTAGGGTTATTTTTAAAACATGTTTTGTTTTAATTAAAAATACCATTTAAATTTTAAACGTAAGTTTTATTATCATACTAATTTCATTAAAGATATGTTATTTTAATTTAAAAGTTGTTTTGGCCTGTCACATTTTACAAACACAATTTTATGCCTTAAAAAAAAGAAATATGAATTCTTGACAATTTTAAAAATATCAAATGCATACTCGAAATCGACTTGAACTTTATGAACGTTTTGCCTGAATTTAACCAGACTGAAAAAACAACCAGGACTTTGGTGAATATAGTTTGTGAACACTTTGAAGCACTTGTTATTCATATTATTTTGTATGTTAGTGTCGTGTTGTCCGCAGTGGATCGATATGTACTTCTTGTCTTAGTTTGGGCGGCAACTCTCGATATATCGATTCTGGAACATTGTCTGAAACAAAATATCCACTCTTATCAGGAGTTGGTTTTGTATGAAAATTATTGTTGCACCCGTAGTATCTGATCATTTATAACATGATAAGATTTTAAATATCTCATCAATTAATGAACGTGACTAAATATGTTTGACAAGAGTAAGCCTAGCCTACTTCACCTCTGTGCCAGACATTTGCAATTAGGAACCAAGCTCGTATTTCAAACATACATTTTGTTTTGGATATCTATGACTTTTTATATGAACAAGTGGTAATTTCTCGATTGTATGAGACAATTATACAAACCGTACTATGTTTGTGGTTGTTTCTTTTAGGGATATTTGCTACTTTTTAAATGTATTTGTTATTTTATAGCTTCTGAATAATACGAAAGGCTTATTGAAATGTGTAAAACAAATAATGATAGATTTAATGGCCTAATAGATAGAAACATTTTAAATGGAATTTTATTCATGAATAGTTATGAAAAGGATTTGTATCGAGAAACCAAACTGAGTTTAATGTGACCTCAATTATGAGTGAAATGCACAATCACCAAATAACGACCGTACCAAAATATTAAAACGTGTAATATGAATATTAATATTTAGTTTCTTGTTGAAAGCATGAATGATACATATCGAAGAGCTCGCAAATGCATCATTCATGCTTTAAAAAAAAACTCTAGGCATTTTACTAAACGATCGTGGCCCCAGGCTGGAAACTGTAGATGATAATAATGATTATGGTTAAAAGCTACCCCATAGGTGCAAGGTAGCCTCGTTTAACAGTATATAAATAGGGTTGAACTAGATTTAAAAACCAACAATAATTACAATCCTGGCGGGTAGTGAAACATCCTGCTAGCATTATATTAAAACATTCATGGTATTTTACTTTAAATATTAGTAGTCTTCTCTCTTACCGTTACACCTGTAGACCAAATCTGACCAGATGATCATCTCCTGGGAGAAGCAGAACACGCCCAGTCTCCCTCCTTTGAGTGTAGAGTCGAACACGTTCCCAGAGTCGGCCACCATGTGTTCTCCCTCAAATATCCGCAGGCGGATAAGACCAATCTTAGGTCTGTGAAGCAGGAGCCAGCGATAGGCTACACGTTCCTTCCATCCCACGTTGCGAGGATCTTTCCACAGCAATGTTACCTGGACAGCACGTATTATATTGTACATACACTACATTTTATTTTAAGATTTCTTGTACACACAATAGAAAAATTGCTACCACTAGTCAAAGAGGTGATAGTAGCCTGATCTTATTGGAACCATTGAAGTGGATTTTTGAACCTCCCTGAATGAATATTTGGTCATCATATATTTTCTTTTAGAAGCAACCATTACCTCTTTTTCTCTTGGAACTGGTGTATTTCTTGTGTCCTTCTTGTAACACATTTCTAAAGGAGACAGTTTTTTTTATTAACAATGTATAGTGCAATAAAAGTAGGTTTTGGACTGTGTATTTATGTTACTGTAAAATTTGAAGACTAGTAAATCTTAGAATTTAGTGGTATCTCCCAAGATTTACCAACGTCTACAAACACCTCCACGAACAATGAAGTCAGTCCGCCAGCGGAGGATTTTGTCAACATCAATCCACCTGCTTCTCCGTCCCATATACCGTGGGAGAGAATGCAACCACACCCGTTTGAGTCAATCGTCCTGCTCATGAGTCTACATAGAATCATCAGGTCCTCCAGGAACCAACTCGTGCAGCTCATGACCATCCATCAGAGCACAACCATCAGGTCCAATTCTCCAGGAACATATTCATACAGCTCAGTCCCGTCAATCGTAGCACAAACATCAGGTTCAATTCGTCAGGAACAGAATCACACAGCTCAGTATCGTCAATCCTAGCACAAAAATCAGGTTCAATTCGTCAGGAACAGAATCACACAGCTCAGTATTGTTAACCCTAGCACAAACACTCAGTTCTACCATGATGGAAGGTGACGGGCACAATATGAAAGCCGTCCTCAACCGGATCTAGGAATAACTTAAGGAAATAAGGCCCGGTTTCCACGCATTTAATATCCTCCCTGTAGAAGTGGTTGGCAGTCTACCAGCAGAAGCTCCATCACAAGTTCAAGGACAAAGCGTGGTACCCACCAGAGAAGAATTGTCATCACTTCTCCCACCGGACACAAGACTTCTACAGATATATGAAGTATCGGCATTGCATGTCACCTTGGCCCTGAAGGCAAAAGATAGCCAAGTTAGTTTGCAACAAGTTGATAAAATTCATCATCTTGAGTATATAAATATCCTTTTTGGCGTTGTCTACACCAGGCACTTTTATTATCACATGATGTTCACCCAATGGCTTTGGTATTTTCTTACAATGTGCTGCTTGCATTTGCTTCTCTAGCATTTTAAGACATCCTCTGGAAGTCTTTCGAAACCACTTCACTTTATAGACTTTGATGGTAGCTTTTCAGCGTTAGGTCCCACTCGCCGGAACGTACAAGCTGGTTTGCTCGTTCAGTTTCAACTACTATTGAATACTGAGTCACTCCTGCCTACATTTTCCAAACATTCTTCATAGTTTAGGTGGTTTTATTAAGTCATGCGGAACAACCATGTGAAACATCTGACTACATGGGAAACATTTGCTCCCCTTGTAATACTCTCTTTTGTTAATTTCTTGTACAAACCTCAAGCCTTCAGCCCACTATGAACTCTGATTTATTTCCGTCCAGGTTAGTAACATTTTTTCCAATGTCCTGGCTCACACGTTCAACTGATTGGTGAGACTAACTGACTTGGTTTTCCATGGACTATTGCTTTATCATTTCATATGTCACATAACCTTTACCAGAAAGGAGGATATTGTTTGTGACAAAAATGGTGAAAATATCCAAAATATGAAAAGTATTCCGTATTAGCTCTTGTCGAGTGTAGTCCTCGGAGAGCAACAAATTTCGTCAATTGATCTTGCCTGCTATTTTAATATGAACATCGAAATATTTTCTGTGTTGGCTTGCAAATCGATTGAGTCGATTTGGCAACTTGAATTAATTTCGCTGTGTATGGTAGGTTTCATAACAGCACCCTTTTTTTATTAATGTTTTTGTTTATTTTTACAGGGGTCACATAACCTCACATATAATGATTGATTCAATAGTCACGTTCCAATTCTTGTGACTCTGTTCCCTAAAAATTCGAGTTGTTCCATCATATTCGTGTATCACGTAAATAAGTTTATCGAACCAAATGTAGCCACCCTAATCTTAATTGGGGTGTTGTTTAAATTAACGTTATAGTACCGGAAGAAGTAAAAGACAGGACTGGTCTAGCTACACTTGTTTTGACGAGCTAGTAAACATTAGGACGTAACAGCTGTCAACTCAAAAAAAATGTTTCAGCATTGTTATTGCGATTGGGGCTGATTCATAATATATATGGTTATTTTTTAGAGCTATGGTGGCTGACAAAATAATATATATTCAGAGGGGCCACTCTGCCCGATTTGGAGCCGCACGGGTTAGAACGTCGGGTCATCGGGTACTTGTGATTTGAGGCAACCGTCATGCCCAGAGTAGCACGATTAGAATACGGGAAGGAACACAGAATGTATCAGCCAGGCCATCGGTTAAGCATTTCTTACCAAACCAGTGATTTCGTGAGCTCCTAAGTCAAAGTCTTTATATACTTTTGTAACGTCTTTATAACATCACATTTTGTAATAGTGGGTAATGCTATTAATAAACCCTAAAAACAAAAGCCGTCTATAAATTATGAAGCCACACATCTATTTCACCACCTTACCTATACTTGTGCACAAACCATACTGTCACTTTGGGCCCGCATAAGGAGGGAGGTGACAATGGGCATCAGAAATCAGATTTAGAAGGGCACTTTAGGGTTTGGACAGTTAATATATAAAATATATAAAAATAGCGCTACTATTTCGAGAAATGTTCGGAAGTGAACAGCTTTGACAAACAACCACGACGGTTTTCGAGCAACAGTTGGTACGTGCTGGGAGAACGAGGAAACTGTAACCTGTTCCCAGAGGAGGTCCAATTCAACAGTGGTGCACCACCAGTTACAGAGAGAAGCAGTGGAGAACTAAGGTAAACATTCTTAGACACAATAACCACGGCTTTAGTCAAAATTATGGGGATCAAGGTTGACCTACAAATTGTTATCAAGCAACTAGCAGGGGAGCTCGAGAAGGTTAGGACAGAAAGTTGGAAGTGGCTCAGAAGAAGAGGAGTGATAGTGAACCGATACCAACGGTTAGAAACTCACCCATATGCCAGCTATTCCAGTATGCCATGAGAGAGCAGCAGACCACATTTTGGTGTTTTTTGAGAAGATAGGTGAAGCTTCAGAAATATCAGGATGGTCAGATTTAGAGCAAAGAGTGCAGGACAGTTAGGTTTTGACCCGGAAATTCAAAATAACAAACTTAAAATTGGAGGGTACGTCAACAGGACCCCTACAAACTCAGACTCAAAAGTCCCAGCAAATAACTATTGGGGAACCACAACCATCTTGTAAATTGAGGGCCACAAACTGTTTTTTCACCATTTTCGCCGTTACTGTTGTTATGACGACAAAAACATCTTCTAACCTTTTGATAGAACGTTAGAGTTTACACAAAAATGGTCTCCAACAATTATTTCGTGGGAGTGACCATTTTCGAGATAAATTGGTTTTTACGAAATCAGTTTGCTCAAAAATCAAATTAAAGAACTCTACATTTGCAATTGAATACATGAGATGATAAAAGTTACAGGATTTGTTATAATTGTAGCCAGATATACATATTCTCCATTTGCATTAGTATCAACTTTTTGACAGCGTTTCCCCACCATAAAACGTGAATTTCTATAATACTTGGAACTGAGAATGGGTAGAATAATTTCTTACAGTGCCACTAGTTAAAAGCTCTCAATGGAGTTGATATATAATGCAATAGACAATGTTTGTCTCTGTGTACCATTATAACATATGCGTTTTAAACTGGTTGACAAATATAATATTTTCCTTCAGTACTGAAAACTCATGTTCATATCTTTAAAAAAGTGAGTGTAAGCACTACTAACCCTAATATGGTTGCATTTATGGTATTAACAGAGGTTTTATAACAGGATAAAAAGATGAAATGAAAGCTTATCCTAATGCAGAACTATTATCAGGAGTCGAAGATGAAACATAGAACACCTTAACAAGCTCTTAAAGTTCTAGATGGCTCTACTGTTATTAAATTACCTGACATTGGCTACCTTGAATGGAAATGACGTGGTGTCACAACCAGTCATGGCATGTAGGAAAAGCATCAAAGTAGATAGATCACCCAGAGCCCCTTGCAAAACCTTGCTGCTGTAAATGTTTGGGTGTATATTGTGGAGTCTAGGTATTAACATCTTTACATCTTCATCCTTTGTTGCAAGAGTAATGAGCAGCACAAGTGTTATTTCCAACTATTACTGATGGCTTGGAGACATTGATTGAAGTACCAACTATCAAGGAGTCAGTATAGTCCAAAGATTGTAGCACCGAAATACCATTTGAAGACAGGTGATTTGAAAGGTAATTTATAGGCCCAATCTTGTTGTTGTTAGAAATGAACTATTCTTTTGAGGTGAGGTCTACTGCAATTTCATCAAGGACTACATCAGCTTAAATTTTGGCTGTAGCCACCAATTATGTTCAATAGCCCTAGTAGATGGCCGAACAAATAAATCTACCAAAGACAACAGTAATTTGTGGTGCTGAGTAGTACCGTTTGGCGAATGAGACATACCTTTTTCATATTTATTAATTTGTTTCATGCTTTGCCCATATTACACAATGTAATAAAATGCCTCCATCTATGGTGTAAGACTCTGGTGGCGTTAAGCTCTTGTGAAGGGGCTGCTGTTGATTTCAGAGGTTTAAGATGTGCTTATTTACTACCTTAACGGATAGAAACTTCATCAAATAGAGAAGGTGGTCTTGATACAAGTTCAAAAATGTAACTACACGGCCTCAATTGGAAGGCATGTTTGTGTAAACATTGTATATTGTGAGTGGTGAATGACATAACGAATGTTACGAGGATGTTATGATGATTAGATAAACAAATAAACTAGAGGAGCTGACCCAAAATATGGTTTTAACATTCCTTATCTAGAAACCAGGCCGGTGGCCGGTTAAAATGGGAGGGTTTGGAGCCCCTCACGGCTGACCACAGAAGACCGTAATCTAGAAGGTCACGCTGGGCTAAGTCGCCGGGTTCATCAAGTACCAGTCGTGGATGCCGCTCGAACCCAGGGAACCAGTTTCAACGAAAGTGCAAGGACTGACTAGCAGTCAGACAAGCCATTGGGTAAACCTCATAACACCTTCTTTTGTTTCTCGCTTCTTTATATTCTCTAAGTTCTTCACGTTAACTTCACTTTGAACATCACATTTGTAATAGCATAGTAGTATTAATAAATATTCTGAAAGCCAAGTCTAATGTCAATCATGAATCCATACAAGTATTCATATCACCTCCCCCTGATCATCGCCCAAGGACATTCTGACAGATCAACCCGGCCCACACATGGAACTTACAGATCCGGGGGGGAGGGAGCATAAATATATATTCTTTTAACTCTTCATCACTGCGAATAATTCACATTAGTCTGTGAAAAAGCTGCATTGGACTCACATGCAGGGGTATTATCTTGGATGCCGAGCTACCGTGGCTAGGGACTTCACACTTTCCTTTCGATTCAAGAGTATATCACTGAAAGAATTTCACACAAATGCCTTCATGCAGGCAAGTCCAACGTCAAGTGAGGTGTCACAATTAGCAATGTATATTGCTGCAAGACAATCAAGGTATATTGCTGCAAAACAATTTGAAATTGATACGAGCAACTGTAACGATCGCTCTAGTGGGTTGTACATTCGTAACCATTCAATAATTTATGTGTGTCAGCTAGGTTCTGGCTTTTACGGGATGTACGTTGCTCAATATGTTGTTCTGAAGTGTCTGTGGTGAATCCAGTGAAAGATTCTATGTCCATTGCACCCATTTCACAAGAGTAGCACTGGACAAACTCTTGCCATACGTGAAACTACCAATATACTCAATTGCCATAGAGGACAATATGCAAACCAAAATGTATTAATACATATAATTGTGAAATAGCCTTCTGTAGTAAACCTTTTTAATTTTTCTGGTGGCAGAACATTTTCGAGACAAAGCATATGCTGAAGATAAATTTGGGCATATTTCACATAATTCAAATGAACAGCAGCATGAATGAAAGGTAGCATGCTCTGAATGCAAAATTTCCTCTACTAGAGACAATGCATCTCTAACATGTTTACTATTTTCAATAGCATTTACTGTAAGCTATCCTTGCAACAGCAATGTGAATCTTAATAAAATTATCCTTGATGTTTTCAAACTGAGGAATCTGCTCGCACAGGAGCATGGAGGGAGGAAGTGTGCTCGGGGATCTCTCTCGTGGTGGCGTCCACTCATCATGTGTGCAATCATGTGTTTGGCATATACAGTGGTCCAAACATCCTGAGGTCCACTGCCAGACATCATTCCAATGGTCCCCATAAGTGACATCCACCTTACCTCACAATGGTATGTGCTAACGGACCGTCATCATTAGCAGCAGATATCATCTCTTCAACCTTTGGCATAGAGAGGTTGGTCAAAACCTTTTTTATGTAAAATTAAACGTTCTTTCACTAATAGTGCTGTAGGCACTAAACTATGCATTCTGGAACACACCTCAATTGGACCCTCATGGACATTTCTGGAAGTGGAGACACTGATTCCGACACTGCAGGTTCAAGATGTCACCTATTTAAGATTACATCAAAAGCATTCTTAAAATTAGTTATATTTCAGCTTCTAATTGTTCGATTTCCATTCTTATTTTTTAAATCTAAGATATTTGCTTGTGATTTATTTAATATATATTCATGCTATGATCATATCTCACATAGGTAACTCTATAGAAAATTTCAATATTTATGTCATTATGCCTGTACAATATTTATTTATGAAGAAATATATTGATGTTTGTGATTCTAATAGAAAAATAGTTTGAACAAAAAATAATTTAATCTTCTTTAATTTGGTGTGCTTAAATAGTTTGTACTATTCACAGGAGTGAAGATACATAATGTTGCTGTCTGATACGTGTGGATGAGCTGTCATATGTAGCCACTGTCATATGGTGGGTGTACACTAAATTGTGCAAAATGATTTAAGCTCATTTAAGGTTCTTATATCAGTTTGTTTGTTTAGGATACCTTTGTGATCAGTGTTAAACAAGATTAACTTTTTTTATTAGCAGAATTTTTATTTTATGACATTATTTTTGTAAATTGCAATATTGGTTGAAACAGGCAGTAACGTCTCCTGTTTAAAAAGGATTATAATATCATTTATATTGAAGATATCTCAAATTTACGGGAGACATGAACAAAACAAAAATATTTGAAATAAGGAATAAGCAAAAACCTTGTTAAAAAGGAATATTAACAAATACCAATAATATTGTTAAAATGTTTTATCATTTATTAATAAGAGTATCACAAAGAAAGAATTTAACCTAAAGGATATAAATATGATTTCATAGATTTAAGAAGTAGTTATAAGTAGTATTTATTTAGTCGAGCTATAGGTTACGGACAACAAGTTTATGTGCAACGCTGCTCACACACTCATCAACACAAGATAGCCCAGAGATACCCAGAGGGTTGAGGACCACAAAATATCTGAGTTGTATTTGATAAAAGAAAGTGACATCATAGTAGCTGATGAGGAGCAAACTTTGGAAGGGAACGTGTGGAGTGCGAACCAGAGACCCGCAGTTACAGGGGAAACCAGGGATCTCCACGTAAATAGCTATGGGGGTAGAAGAAACATCAATAAATATCCAGGTCTCTTCTGGGAACGAAGTAATTTACCTCTGACACCTATTACCGAACACGCGATCCATACAAGGAAGGTCAAGTACATCACTAAACAAGATTACTGTTGGTTTGTAAGGAAGTGTTCTTGAGTTGCAAAGCCTATAAGCAGTCTCTTGAGTATGGTTCACATATTGATGGTTCAGGAGAAGCACAATGGGCAAAACTACAAGAACTTTGGAAGATTTGCAGAACAGGCCAAGCAACACAAGAAGAGGGCACAACCAGCTACATACCACGTACAGGATTGGGCCTATTTAACGAAGAAACACTATGGCCGCCAGCAGAGGACTGCTAGTGAATACAAATGCAATCAGTGAGATTTGAGATCTCTCGTAATTTTTTCATAATAATTAACAAACGTTTGCCTCAGTTATGGTCAATTCGGGAAGGTTAAGGATGTTTGTAGATATTTGTTGATGAAGTAATGCAATGCAATTAATTCGAGAGCTGATTGTCTCTCCCAGACCTACCACGCGATGGACTGAGAAACATACAAGTGTAGGGCATTTTAACGAGAACTTTACAACTGTTGCGAAAGGACTACAAAACATTGGATCAAAATGCGCAAATAACGGCAGTGATCACACGAGATGCTTTGTGCCGTCACCCCCTAATAGTGGGAACGTTAACAGTAAAATAGCAAAGGAATTCTTCATTTGGTTATAAAAGCACCAAATTTGGTAGAATTCTTGTTTGAAACATAGAATTCAATTAGACCAGAAGAACCTTGGTCGGACTCTTCTAGTAAGTGTTTTGTACTAATAAACAAAATGGCTGGAAATAGGTATTAATAAACATTAAAATGGCTGTATTTTTGGTTATACTAGTATTAAAGAGATGTTTATGTTATCAAATATTATGTTTTCAGAGTCAAAGAATATGATGGCTTTATTATTGAATAGCTATCATCCACCAACTATTCAATATAGCCACCCAAAAGAAGGATATTCTTTGTATAACACTACATTTTAATACACAATTTTTAAAGAATTTTATTTTTGAATGTAATGCTAAATTATATATTAAGGGAGAACAATTTGGTCTAAATACTTGGCCAAATATTAGCTAACCTTTCAAAATGACTACCAAAGCTTCATATATCCTAAGCTACTGTACAGATTCTCAAAGCATAAGTTAATGTGTGTAGGGCAATGTTTTCGGAAATTGATGAAAAAATTATTCATAAATTCGTTTAACTCCTTACTAAGGCTAAGACAATGTTGAAAAGGTATACCTTTTGACTTTAACTTATCGTATAGTGGTGTAGGATAGCACAAAATATCATTGGGAAACTGGAAATTGTGATAAGAAGGTGCCGCTGGGCAGACGTGTTCTCTATAAGAGCCAGAAGAATGATATAGGATCAGCAGACACGCTGGCACTCGTACAGGTTGCCATTATCCAAGATGGCGGTGAAAAACATGAGATGACTATGACTAGGAAATTCTTTATCCAATTTTGACATTATTGTTTTTAATGAAAGAGTGTACGAAATCCAATAATTTTTGTTATTACATATTTTACAGTAAACCTGATAGTTTCCTTTAAAATAGATAAAATAGATATTTTGAGAAACCAGTCGCTTGGTTAGTTCTTTTAAAATCACGTAAATGCTAATAAAAACAATTTTTATTCAAAAGCAAACAAAAAGTCCATCTTTACTATGCAAAAAACGCGTTTTGTATTTTTGTTTCAGATAATAATATTTTTTCATTTGTTTCAGTTTGAACCATTACGAAGTGAGCAAAAATGGAAGGAACCGAAGAGTATTAAGCTTGCAGACGTAGTTGACGCGTCTTCTCGGTTCAACTAGGACCTTTTCTGTTTGTGTCAGAATAGTGGAGATTTGATTTGTCACATACGAAAAACTCAGAAAACCTCTGGATATGATACGTTGGAATACAATCTATTAGGCCATTGGTGCTCTCCCACCAAACATAAACTTGTTAGATGATAGAAGTTGTTTGAAGAGAACACTCAAGTCCAAAGCTGCAAAGTGGCACACATCCTGTTATTTGCAATTCCACTTCCAAAAGTTCGATCGGGCTCGAAAGCATGTAGAGTCTGATTGTTCAAATACATCCATATAAACCCCGGATTTACCTCGTGAGAATCATTCAGATGGAAACTACCTATCACTTCGACCAACCTCCAATTAGCTTTTACAAATTGGGAAAACTTGCTTTATTTTTGTAAAAAAGAAAATTCTAGGCATGTACCACTTTACTCTGTAGCATCTTTCTTGGATGAAAAGTTGAAATATTGCTCAGATCTATTAAGAGACCCAGAACTTCAACCTAGTTTCAGACTAGTATTGACCCCTATTGACCCTCCTCTAGAGCTTGCTATGTAACCATTGTTGTATAGTCTTTCAGAAGTGTTATTCTCTTACCTGCTCCTCTGTGTCTCCGGTATGCCACAGAGAGTTGCGCATCATCTGGCCCGGCCCAGTTCTGGAATCAACCAGTTTCAACTGGATCCCCGGCTCGGCCACGGCGCGGAACGGGGTCGCCTGCCAGTACGTCTGCGTGTTCTTCTTCCACATGACCGTGTAGAACTTGTGGTTATTCTGGTAGCTATAACCAATTTGGTTGAGATATTACATCAAAACAAGACACATAAGATACGTGAGGAGAGAGAACAAATTAATGTGTAGGTTACTAGAGCTACTTTCATAAGCCAGATAACAAGTCTACATTTGATCAATGGCAGGAGCCAAAATATTTTATTTGATACTAGCAATGCCGTGAGGCGTTGCCCGTAACCCACTGGGGTATAACAATTATATAATTATATATTGCCCCAATTCAAATGGAAACGTTATCTCTGAAACGTAATTCTACATCGTATTAAAACTAATTTATTTATGAATTTGTTGAAAATAGCCTAATTAAAAAACATAGTTAAATTTTTTAAATCTGGCTTCGAGGTACATACATTCGGACCCCCTTCCGTCCACCCATGTTAAACATTTCAGATCTGTGCGTGCCGTAGATTTGGCAGGACCTCGCACACAAACAAACACTTCCTTTTATTATTATAGATATTCTCATCTTACTATTACATCCGCGGAGTGCTTAAACTAGCTCTACGTTGATATTTTAACATATTTTTTAACAATAATCATATTTAAGTGGAAATATATTTAGTTTTCACAAATTTATTCACAAATATACATTAAAAAATTAAAATAAATATTAAAGTGTGTAAAATTACAATCAGTATCAACACCCAAGTTGCAAATTGTTGAACTTATGGCACCGGCTGTATGGAGGGATGTGGACAGTGCTGTAATTACAAAGATATGCAGTCTACATGTTGCTTGACATGTTGATTGACTTGTTGATATCTGATCACTCACAAGGCTATTGATAGCTCAGATGCAGCTGACGATTATACACAGATTCAGCCTTAAAATATCAGTGAAGAATAACCATGAGCTTAGGACAGATTCTGGAAAGATCAGTGATAGGGCATTGGTGCACTGAGACAAAAGTCCCGGGTTCGAATCCTGTATCCAGGTGTCTTTTTTAAACTAATTTAAATTAATTCTTAGTATTAGATATAAAAAATAAATGTAATGTAACAAGAATAAAGATGGCCTTGGAATATCTTAATGCTCATTTGACGCAGTGGTCGGCAACCAGCTGATTTTATCCGGCCCTCGAAGCATTTCAGGAAATCTACGTTATGTATTTATACTTGTAGTGGCTTCAATAAACATATGATAGCAAGTGTACATTTTATGATAAGAGTATGGAATGTCTACAGTAGTAAGTAAATTATATACAATTGTGATTATATTTAGATGTGGAGGTAAGTCATATTTGACTTCAGAGACCAGTGAGAGGTCAAATCCAATATGGCCGCCACTTCACCGAGCATATTGTTTAATTATGCTTAACTTAGGTAACATATAGTGTGGGAAGGCATTTGAGGTGTCAATTATAAATAATTTAAGGATGTCCATTCATTTGGTGACACTTTAGACATCTCCAGTATTTACGGAATTGCAGTTAGGTCAAGGTCAAAAGTCAATATTTGATGTCAGCAAACGTGAATAGCCTATATAATTTATATATTTATGATAATGTAACATTTGTGTAATGAAAAGATATATCTAATATAATATGTATCATATGTTACAAACAAGATCAACCATGTCCAGAACATTGCACTCGAGTGCAGCCCTGACACACCTCCAGCGTCCAGTGGCCCTGATCTGATGCCTCAGGGTGGGTGGTCCAAAGAGGCTGCTACAAGTTGCCTCCTTTGACCAGCCCCAGCCACATGGCCCTGATCTGATGCCTCAGGGTGGGTGGTCCAAAGAGGCTGCTACAAGTTGCCTCCTTTGACCAGCCCCGGTTAGAGGGCTCTGGCAGATCTGGACCCGTGACCAATGCCTGGTTCCAACAATGGCCTGGAAGTGAGCGTACTTAGTGTGTTCTTTGAGTGCTGCCTCTCTTGGAGCAATGTGTTCTATTTCTCTAGACTTCTGGTCGAAGAGCTACTTCCATGATCTCACTGGTTCGGTCATACGTCAGCACAACAAATAGTTCTAACAATAGCACTGACTACTGACTGATCTCCCTTGGCATGGATAGGAGCTCATGGGAAGCATCGCTCACCTCTGGGAATACAGTCTTCTTTCCTCTACCATTGAATGTGGAAATATAATCACACTCGGTGAACGACATTGTGGCAACCACATCGTGAATATCTCTGTACTGAACGTCTGAACTGACACCAAAGACAATCCACAACTTATCTAGATCTAATTTGTTGAATGTGTCCACAACCAGTACTATTACATCAGTGTCAACGTTAGGTACGTATGGTCACCTACTTACTTACACCCCTTTTGCACAGCGTCTGCCAACTTTTGCGAGCATGGGGTTAGACGGGCTAAGTATGATTCAGCAGGAAAGCAGAGGACTCCATTTCCGTATGTTGCATACATTTCCTTGCCCTCTGCTATCAGAAGATGAACCACTCGCGTGACAGGAAAGCAAACAATTCGGTCTTGTTATCATTGTCTTGAAGGAAGTCCTTAACATTATTTGGTATTATATTAGAAGGAGCCAGACTTTATCTCGTGCCCTTTCCACTCTCCTTATCAACGCAGCTTTCAGGCAGTCAGGTATGTATCCCAAACAAGGGCGATGTGTTTTCTCTTCTAGAGGCGAGCAGAAATGTGTCGTGTGAAAACTCTCGCTTCAAACTCTTGAAATGGTTCTTCTGTACCATGAGCTAGCATTTGAGCCACATATGCATCATAAAATGTAAGCGCAATATTTTTTTCGACCAAATCTGCTTCCAGGCGCTTACTGTATTTATCTCTGCTTTAATCCCAATGCACATTTTTCCTCCACTTGATGGAGCTGGCGGGGCTGCATGGTTCTCTTGGGTGAAGAAATGATCCATGTTCCCATCCCGGGCTTGACATGAGCTGTGAAGCCTCTAAACGAGGCTACATTCACTGTTCAGTGCTATCAGCTGTTCCTTCTGTTTCGACTTTATCTTGACAGGTGGTCTTCTGAACAGAGGCAGCTTGTTCTTTGTGACAGGTATGGTATATTGTTCTAATCTTTTCGTGACAGACTCATCGTACTTCTCCCTCCCAATTGTCTCAATCCTCCTCACCCTATCACCCACTGCGCCATTCATAATGTATGTTGTGTCATTTACTTATAGGTCTTGGTTTTGTTCTAGAAATGGATTCCCTATCTCTTCCAACACTCATAAAAGCTTTAACATCATTCAGGAACTCATCTTGAACTTTAGGTTTCTGGTCATGACGAGGATGTCCAATCTCGCCTTTCTTATTATGCTGGTTAGATTTTTCTTGTCTACGTAATGTTTACGTTAGATGTTCTCATTAATTTTTCTTGATTACTCTCCTGTACTGTTAATATTGTGATTGATAAATTTAGGGTAGTACGATTTTAGGTTATTATTAGTAATAGACTGCAGATGTTAGATAGTTAGATGGTTTGTATTAGGATAATATTGAGAAACTTCGTATGCAAAGTTCAGGTGAAAAATAATAAGCTAAATTATTCTTTGTTGTATATATTCTAAAAAATGGTTGTTTAATTGAATGTAAAGACAATCTTAACTTAAATTCCTTCTATCTCAATTGCAGATTGTGAATTTAATGAAGATTGTAGGAGCTATTATATATTTCTACATACTACTTTTAACTTGTAACATATATATATATATATATATATATTTAATTCTGATATTTATAATAAACATATACATGCACTTCTTGCCAGTTATTTAATATTAATGTTAGTGAAAATACCCTTAGGTTTAGAAACTATCTCTGTCCTTCCTTAATTTTAAATATTATTATTATATTTATACTAGCTTTTGCCCGCGGCTTCACTCGCGTTAATATAGATTTTGACAATAAATTCAGGTTGTCGGTCGACACAGGAAGTATGAAAATAAAAACGATGAACTTATTCAGGTTGTTGGTCAATACAGGTAGAGATAAAGAAACATACAAACTACACAATATAAATAAGGATTAAGTGTAGGAGTAGAAAATAAGTAGCGGAGTGTGTGTCAGTAGAGTCATAGGTTATGTCTTGCCACGAATTGAAGATCCCACTCCATCTTAAATTTTACCTACAGTTAATTAACATCCCTTATTTACTCCAATTGTCCTTGGCCATTGCAATCATGGACACAGGATAGATCATTATTTTAGGACGCTCCTATATACAATGTTGTATGTCCTTCCATTTGGCGCAAATACATACAAATTCTGGGCATAGGACACACGTGAACATGCTACATATAGCTGGCCATGGGATAAACACGGCTTTTCCAAATGCACCCCTGCTACCTGCAATGTTTGCCCTTGCGCTTTGTTAATAGTAATAGCCAAACTAAGTTTGATTGGAAACTGGAGTCTTTTGAATTGAAATGGTAGGTCAGTGGGAATTATTGGGATTCGAGGAATGATAACACTTTTCCATTTCCCACACCTGTTAAAATGGTGACACAGATTGCCATAATTATGTAATCCGAAGCCTCGTCCCATTAAATAATCTGGGTGCATCTAAATTTCGCATAAGCATAACTGGTACATCTAATTTCAATTGTAGTTTATGCGAGGGTACACCCGATAGATCCAGAGAATTAAAAAACTCAGCGGGATATGAAGTGCTCTGTTCTGGGCCCATGATTGTATCTATTGACAAATACTCCTTTATTTCTCCCTGCACCTCTTTCAAAATGTCAGTGTTGATTTTGTTAACGATTTCATTTTTTGGTGCAAGAATTGCTCTTGCGCACAACCAGTGGTCACAATTTAAATTTAGTTGTAAGTCTGGGTAAACTTTAGCAATGAGCTCCACATCCTTTTCCACCAAATTACAGAACTCCCCTTTAAGTAAAATACAACCTTCAGCATCCGTGTCCAAACGTCCATCGCCAATTTTCAATAGTGTATCTGCGTAATGTCCGGAATCAACATCATTATAAAGGTGGACTCTCATATTCGTTATTAGGCTGAGTTTTTTTTAACCTTTACCCACCATCTTGATGACTTGAGACAGGCTTTGATTTCATCTGCATGTGTGCCCCTCTGGATCATTGGTAGAGTTTGTCGGAAGTCACCAGCCAGTAAAACTACCATCCTCTCATAATATCTGTATTGTCTCACAAGTCCTGAAGAGTTCGGTTTAACGCCTCTATAGCTTTTTGTGGGACATCGTACTTTCGTCCCACTTACATTACATTGTCGTAGCATCATACCTCGAGAGCTATTTTTGCTGAAATTGCAGATGGGTGACTCTTCCTGAGCAAGTGCAAGAATTAATGGCAATTTTAGAACGGAATGTGAAGTACGGCCGCCGTTAAGTAGTGTAGCTGCTATACCGGAGGAAGCCATGGCAACAGCAATTTTCTTGTCTTTTCTTATGAACGCCACTAATAAGTTCAGCAAAAACCTTTTCCTGGTTCCTCCAGGGGCGTCGAGAAAGAGGAGTACACCATTCCCTGACTACACTTGACGTAACACCTGTTCAATTATGTGACTTTGTTCTGGAAGCAACCAAGGAACTAATTCGGCTACTTTCTGTTGCAAAGCAATGAAATCATAGTTTAATTCTTGAGTAATTTCATCGTTTGAGTCATTTTCATCTGATCGTCGAGGTCTTACCATTCCAAAACCTTGAAGCTTCTTCCCCGTCATTGTCATAACCTTGTTCTCAATTTTCGTCAGCGCTTCGTAGTAGATGTGCTCATTAAAAGTCATATGTGCATGTACACTCCGTCGAGATTGAAAGGTAGCAACTTCTAATTCACTGAGCCCGCGAGGTATGCTACACCTCCACACATGACTGTAGGATAGTTTGCCCAGCTACGCCCAACACCTAAATTAGAGAAGGCCTTAAGTCGTTAAATTATTTCTAGACTGTTGGGAAGGAGTGATGGGGGAGGGGTTATGTCTTTTAGCGATGCCAGAATGGTTTGATTTAGTAAATTAATTTTACTTTATTGTTCTGATAATGATACAATCAATAACTAATATTTAGATATTAAGTAAATTAATTATATTTGCTCTCATTAATATAAAGGCTGTTTTTTTTTTGCTATTAAAAGTTTAACCACGTCAAACGTTATTTGGGCACTGTTGCCCACATTGATTGGTCTTACATAATAACATAAAGCAAGTCTCCCCTTTTCCAGAATCTGCAATATTGTTTATAGCCAATTATAAATTTATTAATGATTATATTCCACACATGTAACGTAAATAACATATTAACTCCGAAAGATTTTTACTTTATTTGTAAGAAGCTGTGTTTAAAAAAATCTTCTGTAATTTAAGGGGCCCAATCAGAATTTAAAATATTTTATATGTTTTCCGGGTGGACAAAAATGAATATTGTTTAAATTTCATTCATTGGACATATTTTAGTTATAAAAGTGAATTTATTTGTTTCTTCAAAGTTATTATGACTGTGTATAACTTTGTGGAAGCATAGTTCAATTCCATACTTTATTTAATGTTACCATAGCGGTTATAATATAACTATATGTAAAACGCTTTAATAATTAATAGTTTAATTAAGTAAAGGTGTGGTTTATTAAGTTTTGCGTTGATTATTATCATTTTATAATACTTTTAAAGTATAATTTTAACTGTGATTATTTTTGTCAAATCTGTGTTTTACTAAATCAATTCTGGAAATCCAAACAATAAAACTGGCCATGTCGTGGGCAAGTAATAATACAATATCAGAGTGAGGAGGTTTAAATGATAATTGAAAAGCAAGGATAAATATTGTTTTGTTTTACGAGCTTAAAACCACTTTACATAATATCTATGCTTTTTTAAGGTTTGGAATATAAATATATTTAGGTAAAAATATATTATAGTTCTGTTCTATATTTAAGAATATCTGTCTATAGCCAAGGATACCTGGAATTTCACAACCTATTGCAGTGTATTTATTTCTATTCATTATGATGTCTCCTAAGAGAGGATTTCGCATACATACAGTCAGGGTTTGTTTTTCTTTTAAAGATACTGCTGGATTTATTTATCTCCTGAACCATTTAACCAATT
>CABFOW010003745.1:2645-18686 GCA_902141385.1 Timema californicum | reverse complement strand
GCCCAATTGTGACGTTATCGATACAGAGACCAGAATATATACAAAACTCAGTAGAGGACGAAAGGAGAAGGGGTAGGATATATTCTGGACTAAAATGGAACAATATGCAAGCATGCCGCGCTTCGGGAACCTTCTCGTAACGGGAACTCGTCACTGCGCAAGTCCAACCAACGCTAGGCATCGGCTGAGCTTGCCAGTCATTACGCGCTCTTAGTGTCTTGTTCTCCCGGGTCAGTGAAAGTTCGTCCGGAGGTTTTGAGCCGTTGTTCCCCGCAGGCCCAGACGACAGGCAAATGCAGTAAGTCTCTTCTATTTGTTTTGTTTTAGCGTCTTCCTTATAACGTCCAATGCTACAATGTGTTTCTACTTTATAATTTTTCGTAGCTTCCCCCAATTTCCTTTTAGTCTAGTGTGGCCGTAGATAAGAGGTAGTGGAGTGAAGAAAAAAATATGAATGCTACTTTAAACGTTTGATAAAATTAAGATAATCTTCGTGTGAAGGTATTTGTAATTTAAAAAAAGTCCTTTATCAACATTTTGATGGCAACATGTATTTTTAAAGATAAATTTGTTGTTTGTTACAACATAATTTGAAATATGTATTCACCATAATTGGTGGTGTCTAGTAATGAGTGTTGCTAACCTGTCTCTGTCTAGATCTGTATCGCAAGCGTCTCCCACCAGATCATTATCAGAGTCCACCTGGTTCGTGTTGGGAACTCTAGGGCAGTTGTCACAAACATCTCCTAGGCCATCTCTGTCAGAGTCTCTCTGGTCAGGATTGTACCTCCGGGGACAGTTGTCCACGTGGTTCTCAACACCTGACAACAAACACAACATATAAATTACACCAGGACAAACACATTCAACCTGGGACCCTTGAATAAACACGCCAATAATCTTATCAAGGACTTATCCGTGATTCATACAAGGTCATTCTTAACTCATAGTTTAAGGACCGAGTCCATGGTGGACGTGTGAAATCATCAGCTACTCAACCTAACAGTTAGAGTGGAAATTGAGTCAAATTTCGCCCTATTTGTCTTTTGTGTAAAGTGATTGTTTTATTTCCTAAGATAGGTAACGACAGTGAATTCATAATTTAACTGACTAAACGAATACATATTTATCCATAGGCAGTTTTAATCTTAGATCGCAGAAAAGCTCTTACTGAGTGCGCAGACGCAAGATTTTATCTGAGAGACTGACAATTTTTATCTAAGAAACTTCTCAAGTCACACAAAGTGTATACACTTTATAATAATACATTTGAAGTTTTTTTATGTCAATAATTGTGTATTATAATATTTTAATTAATATTGTAATATTAAATTCTGCTGTAAATACCCAATACATGAAATTACAAGATGAGTAGGTTTGGGTTTTAACTCTGGCAGATCAATTTAAGATGGTTTTCTCAGTTGTGTTTAAAAAAATAGTTTGTGTGCACTATTTTTAAACGACTCAACTCATTAATTTCTCATTAAATTCGTCATAATATAAGTCTTTATGAACTTAATTTTAAGTTTGATAACAATTATTACGATTAAATCCCCAAACATCATGTAGGCCTGCACCAGAATAATGATAGAAATAATCCACCAATATCTCACAACTGATAGAAACGCTTCTTAGTTATGTTTCCAACACCTGTGTTTCATATCTCCAAGGGGAAATTAGTTCACACTTGCGACTGTTATCAATTGTGTGATACTGGCTTACATGTGCCGACACCGATAGGTACAACATCCAGCAGCGAATACTCTCATTGGCGCAGATACGACGACCAAAGCTATGTTGGGTAGCTGAGGTCAAAACTGAAGGGCCCATCTGTTTACAAGCTGGTGAGAACGTGGACTTTTGGAGCATTGGATGCGAGAGAAATGTGTGGTAAAGAGAATTAACTGTTAGAGCAACTGATTGTAAGAAAGAGTGTGTGTATGAAGATGCGTGATGGTATCCTGGCACTGTTGTCAGATGTGAATACATGGGTAATGAGAAGTCAGGGAGTAGGTATTCGCAGAACTATGTTGGTCACTGGTTAGGCTCCGGTGGAAGGTGAAGATGAGAATTTGAATGTGGAGTTTTGGAACGAGCTCAATCAAGTCTTGAATGCATGAACCAGGTTAAAGAACAAATTGAACGAATTGAATCAAGAGGTTATAAATAATGATGAGGGCTTTAAGGAATTAACTGAACCATTATTTATTTGTAAGAGTTTAGAAACTTTACCAGAATAGTATTTTTCATTTAAGTCAAGTTGATTGCTAATATCTAAAAATGAACGTAAATTAGATAACCTAATATACAAACTTTGTGCCTATGAGAAAGCCCAAGCTTATGAAGATAAGGAATCAAGAAGTTTTAGCTACAAAAGCAGATAAACAATCTACTCAACAATTTTTTAGTAAGTCAAGTGGTAAGCCAAATATCTCTAAATTATCTTATATAAATATGAAGTGTCATTACTGTTCTAAAATAAGACATAGGATTAAAAATGGTCGTAAATGGATAACTGATGGTAGAGCTCCCATATTGGCTAGTTCTAACAGTCTATAGGCCAAGAATCAAGGAAGGAATTATTTAGTGCTACAGTGATGCTGTTCCTGGAGGTGATTTGTAAACAGGACGATCAACTTCAGGCGTAGTGTGTATTTAAGCAGGTGGAGTAATTTCATGGCTCGGCCAAAGGCAAACCTCTGCTGCTATCTCCACATCCAAAGCAGAAGTTGTTTCAGCCAGTGAAACAGCTCGTGAGATGGTATGGATACGACATCTTCGGAAAACCTCGAGGAATTTAAGATGACCCAGAACCACAAGTTGACAACGAGGCAGCGATGAAATTGGTTCAAAATCCAGAGTATCACCGTAGGGCAAAGCATATCTACAACATACATCTCTTCGTGAGGGAGCTTGTCACAAAGGGTACTATAGATATAAAGAGGGTGGCCTCTGAACATCAGACTGCAGATATTAGGACTAAGCTACTTTATAAACCTAGTCTCAAAATTGTCTGTCATGGAATGGGATTAGACAAGGACTAAATAAACATTTAATGAGGGAAAGTGTTGAAGTTATTATAAAATTAATACGTTAATTATCTGTGAAAAAATTATTATATTTTTAATTTGATGGAATTATTGTGTATAACTATGTAGGCTTACTCTTTGGTTTGATACAAACTAATTCCATATTTTGTGGTCTCTATGTCCTGACTGTGTAATTTTGTTGTTGTTTTATCTATGAGTTGACCTAAACAAAGAAAGATAAGATGTCGGACAGTTTGGTTTGGAATAAATGTACCGTAAAATAGCTATGTTATTAATAACACCATCTATTGGCTAAACTTAACAGAAGCAGTGAAAGAGTAGTGAGCAAGTAAGAGTGAACGTGGAAAAGTTGCAGATCAAAAGAGTCATAGCACAATATGAAAGATTGTTGGGCGAAAATTAACTTTACAAGATCATTAATGGAATGTCGGAATAAATGCTAATGTTATTGAAAAGGCTTGGAACAGAATAAAAAAGGCTTTAGCTGAATGCATGAAAGCTTTGTGTGGATCTGTGATGGTGGGAAACTTAAAAAGAGATGTATGGGAAAATGGACATTGAAAGAAGCTGTGAGAGAAAAGAGAGAAGCTTAGAAAGGAATGATTGTTGTGAAGAGAGAAACCGAACCTAAGAGGTTGTGGGACATATTATACAAAGATAAATAGAATAATGCAAAAAAAAAGTAGTAAAGGAGAGTAAAGATCAGATTAGATTAAAAGAAGGTGAAAAGTAGTTATAGCCCAGGTTTATTCCGGAAGTCAAACAAACCTTTGTGACGTGATTATGACGAAAAAAACCCTGTGTTTATGTCATAAACACAGGGTTTTTTTCGTCATAATCACGTCACAAAGGTTTGTTTGACTTCCGGAATAAACCTGGGCTATAACTACTGTGAAATAATGCAGAATCATTTTGAAGGTAATAATAAGTTGTTCTGGAAGTTGGTAAAGAGAACGAAACAAGGAGTGCAATGGAATATATATATGAAATTCAGAATGAGCGTGGTGAGATGCTGGGATGAAAATGGCATAAGAGAGCAATAGATAAATTATTTTGAGTAATTATATGATGTAAATATGTATAAAATGTCAGAAAATAGGGGAAATATTATAAGGAGTGAAAGAATTAACGAGTCTAAGGTGTTTAAACTATGAAAATGATAATAGTGCAGAAATTGTGGGCGTAGCTGGGATCACAAGTAAAATGCTTAATGTGGGGGCAAGGTATTACTTCCCAGATTGTGTGAGTTGTTCAATATGTGTGCTGGTCTTACAAAAGTTCCTAATGACTGGAAAAATATCATCATTGTTCCTTTGTATGAAGGCAAAGCCAGTAAGAATTATAGGGCTATTCGTTTGTTGATTATTCTAGGCAAAGTTTTCGGGAGTTTTAATTGAAAGAGTGCGTGAAAGAACTGTGGGCAAGGTTTAGGGTGTGCAATGTAGTTTCAAGCCAGGTAGAGATTGCTTAGACCAGATATTTGCATCGCAACAAATAATTGAAAAATTTATGCCGTAAGAAAGAAAGTTCATTGTGCATTTGTTGAGCTGGAAAAGCGTACGATCGAGTGAGTAGGAGTATGTAATGGAATGTTCTTAAAGAGTATGGTGTGTTGGAATGGTTAGTAAGTACAATTATAGTGGTGTATGATGGAAGTAAAGCGTTCGTTAGGGTGTATGAAGCTTTGAGCTAATGGTTTGACATTGGACTGGGTGCTAGACAGGGCTGTTCTATGTTTCCATGAGTGTTTAATGTTTTCATGGATGATTGTGAGGACGTGATAAGTGTACAAATAGGCAGTGTGAATGTGAGAGTGCTGTTATATGCAGATGGTGCCATCGTAATGGTTGAGAAGGAAAGTGACTCACAGAATTCATTAAATCATTTGAGTGTGGTGACAAACAGAATGGATCTTCGTATAAATGTCTCCAAAACTAAGGTATTTTTTCATAAGGATGGATCAGGAAATGATTGTCAACTTACTATAAACGGAAAACTGTTATAACAAGTGAATGAGTTTGTGTATCTGGGCAGAATGTTCTGTAAAAATAGAAGGATGGATGGGGAAATGGACAAATGGGTGAATGAATCTCGGAGAGTAGTTGGATGTGTGTGTGTTATTGCGAAGACTGAGGTAGTATCAAAAGAGGCCAAGTGGGCAATATATAAAAATGTGTTAACTCCAAAGTTGTTCTACGGGTGTGAAGCGTGGGTGTGTCAGGGGACACACAAGCGCGTGGTGAATGTGGTTGGAATGAGGTATCTAAGAAATGATTGTGGAAACTCTCGTATTGACAGAGTCAGAAATGAATGGGCGCTGATGGAGTGTGGTTTGAAAGGGAATGCCAATGTGAAAGAAGTGTTTCACGGTTGTTTGGACAAATTGAGAGGATGAGTATGGATCGAGTGACTAAACAAATATAAGTATGAAGGTAAGGTGTATGGATCAAATGGAAGGATTAGGCCATGTAAGACAAGGCTAAATGTTGTAGATACAAACGTGAAATAGATAAACACTGACAGTTTTAAGAATAAACAATCATATATGGTTTTGTGTATGAATGATGTTAAAGCCAAAGAGTTATTCAAGAATGGGGAGTTGTGGAGAAAGTTAGTGAGGATGTAGAATTAAGTAAGAATTTTTTTAAACTAAATTTAGAGTTTTTGCCTACCCCATAAGAGATTGGCGTGATTAGGTATATATACATATATATATATATATGTGTGTGTGTAAGTGTGTATGTGTGTATGTATGTATGTATGTACAGTAGCCCCACGGCTTCTTTGGTGCTGACTGACAGCTCACAGCTGACTTCTGACAGTCAACATTTAGGTATATACCTAAATTTTGACAGTCAGAAGTGACAGCTGCTAAACACATGCTTTTACAGATCATTTGGTTCAGCGTAGGGATACATAATTTGGTCTGGTAACGTTTCAAAGAGGTCAGTCAGCACCAAAGAAGCCATGGGGCTACTGTATGTATGTGTGTGTATGTGTTCAAACTTGGTTTCCAACCTTTGTTTTTGCTGGATCGATTCACATATTTGGCCATTCATTATTCAAGGCTAATAACCATTTAGAATATTCGCACACCTCTCATACCCCTGATACATTCTTTAACCGGTATTTAATTAGAATAGTGTGCTCCCAGAATGACAGGACAGTGCAGACTAACTCCCTGTCAGCAAGAATGGGGATACACGTCACGGATATGGTGACAATCATGTTCCTACCATCATCATCCATGTCGGGGTCACAAGCGTCGCCTATCCCGTCTTTATCCACATCTCCTTGATCAAAGTTTGGGACTGTGGGGCAGTTGTCGCAGGCGTCCCCCTGTTTATCTGCTCCATCCTCGTCCGTGTCCAGCTGGTCCGGGTTGGCAACCAGCGGACAGTTGTCCTGACAGAACATAACAGAGGTATTGGAACCTTTCATTCGCCAACAAAAACAACATTTATGAGATTTCTGGAGTTTAGATTTGATAAAAACTAATCTCTCTAACATCGGTTCACAAAGAACTTCACAAAGAACTTCACGAATAAGCTCAGTGGAAATATGCTAGGCCTATCAATGGCATGATTTATCAGAGTCAAGCCAATTCTAGCAAAGTTGTTATTTCATAAAAAATATTTAAAACTATAAATCTTATAGCAGTAACTTAGTCAGTTTTAAATAAAAGTAATTCTTGAACTTGTTCTAAAAACCATTTTTAGACCAGCTTTATAATATAGTTTTACAAACTTGTATTTTCAATGTGGCTAGCACAGGGTCTTTTAGGATGTAGTCGTTCTTATAAGTGACTAATAGTACTACTAGTAGACTGAGTGTTACCAACCGGATCATTAGGGATCCCATCACAGTCAGCATCTGGGTCGCATATATCTCCCACACCATTACCGTCAGCATCCTCCTGGCCAGAGTTGGGAATCCCCACACAGTTATCCTAAAACACGATACATCCATTCATAGCGACATATTCAATTCAGCTTTACATTTTTGCTAAGACTTTCCAATGAGACAAAGTAATCTTTGGATATAATAAGATAAAGGTTAAAATGTCATTAATTAAATATTGATAATTGACAAATACTTTTGCAATCATAAAAATACGGATGACCAAATAATGCAATTTAAAAAAATCTTTACAATTATATAAGAAAAAGATTCACTCAGATAAGTGACCTTACAGCCATATTGCTTAACATGACCTTGAAAGATTCACTCAGATAAGTGACCTTACAGCCATATTGCTTAACATGACCTTGAAAGCGGGAACCTGAGAATTCCCATCATATGTCTGTCGACAGAAACCATGATAATGTAATAGCTAGACGTGTTGGTTGATGTATGTCCTAGAAATAGATACTTTCTATTGAATAACATTGAGTTGTTGAAACATATGTAGTTGATGGGTAATCTCTGGCCATGTTCTGCGTGTGTGAGTTGTTTGGTGAGAGGTTTGACAGCTTTTAATAGTCAGTCGCGTGTTTTTGTTCTTTTATTGATTCACTATTCATCTAAGTAGTTATAATACCCACATTCCAGATGGGTTCATGTGTAAGAAAATGCACTACGGTTTAATAACGACTAGTATATATTTAGTTAAAATGCAAATAACACCCAGCAAACTTCAAGCGCCGCCATAATATTGTGAAGTGTGAGTCAATAGACTTCTTATTGTTGTTTTTTTCATGTCGTCAGTAAGTGTGTGTTGCGTCCAATGCATGTTCTTGTACTCCAGCCGCAGAAATGACAGCTATGGAAACGTGCGACCTCACAAAGTTTAATGGGACAAATTTTGGAGTGTAGAAATTTAGTGTGCCTTTCTTACTTGATGCTTGATGGAATTGATGGAGCGGACAAATATATTGCTTTAGAAGCAATAAAAACCGACGCGTGGAAAATCTCGAAAAAGAGTAAGTTGGAAACAGTGGTGAGATTATTGGCTCGGTCACTTTGTGTCGATTAAATAAACTGTAGGACGCCAAAATAGATGTGGGATAAACTGTATTCTTTATATACAGATACGAGTGAGGATGGAAAACAGAATT
Organism: Timema californicum; assembly: GCA_902141385.1. Classification (NCBI taxonomy): domain Eukaryota; kingdom Metazoa; phylum Arthropoda; class Insecta; order Phasmatodea; family Timematidae; genus Timema; species Timema californicum. Next base: position 10,579 of record CABFOW010003745.1, on the reverse strand, counting down.
GTTGGCAACAATTGTATTATTTTCATATCAAGGACGGAGCACCTGTCACGACACAACTAGATAAACTTGAGAGCATCTGTAAGAAGCTTAATGACGTAGGTGAAAAGCCACTTGATTCAACTGTGATGTCAAAAATGGTGCTTAGCTCACCTTCTAGAGTATCTGCATTTACCGTCGTGTGGGAGTGCTTCATTAAAGATAGGCGAGAAAAGGAGAATTTGTTTGCGAGGATAATCAGCGATGACAAAAGACTAAAAGCAACGGAAGAAGAATCGTAATAGTTCAAGCTCTGGAACTAAAACTGGATAAAAAACAATCCTCCTGAGGAATCGGACTCCCAGGACAAGCACATTAAAAACTCTATGATGACCAATGGGATGAAGCATTGCAACGAGACTGGTCACTGGTATCGTGAATATGACAGTGAAAGGGAGAAGAGTGATTGATAATAGATAACTATGTGTCTGCATTTGTGTGTGAAATCTCAGATTTCTTCTCAGAAACGACGCACGAGAACAAATTTGTATGGTTGGCAGATTTGGATGCAAGCCTGCACATTAATTTCCATTGTGATTTTCTCAGTGAACTCAGTCCGGTTGGTAAGATAAATTGAATTCAAATTGAAAGTAATATGTTGCAGGTATTGGCAGGATTGCTATTTGTGCAGAAGTGCATGGAAAGCAGGTTGACCAAATCTGAAACAAAATGTATTTCCAGTAAGAGTGATCAATGACAAACATTTCTCAATCCACAGTTACCGTGATACATGTGAGGTATGATTGTTATATGAATATTATAGGCATATGATTCTAGAAGCTTTTATTACAGTAAAATAGGCCAGATATTCAAATAGACCTATTGGTAACAAGTATTTAGAAACTTACACACCTTTAGTCTAATTAAATTTAAATTGAACACTTGTTAAATGAAGGTATGTCCAACAGACTAACCTGGATGGTTTTAGAAAATATGAATCTCGTATCTCCCCAAGACAACCTTTGTTTAAAAATAATTAGTACTTTGAAAAGGTCTGGTTTCACCCCCACCTTCACACCCGATAGTTCAAACAACAGCCTTTCCAACCTGATCAAATAGACTATTGGCCATCGACTATAATCTACAAGTAACTCTTGGTGGGTCATAGACAAGAACACATTTATGATCATTTAATGTTAGGTCAATAATAAGGCAAAAACAAATATGACAAATTCTCAAATAGCTCAAATCAGACTTTCAATAGCACTTTGGAACAGAGGCTCAATGTCTCAGAACGATATTCAACTAGAATTCTAGTCTCCGGATGAGAATTGATGAAGAACGGGTGTACCATTAGTGGAATAGCACAGTAATGTGCTTTATAATATCAGCCAAGTAAATGTTTATTTTATTCGTGCAATTCTTTGTTCTGGAGCTAGATTTATAATGAAGAAATATCAAACATGTATGAATGATTCACTATGAATCTCGTATCTCCCCAAGACAACCTTTGTTTAAAAATAATTAGTACTTTGAAAAGGTCTGGTTTCACCCCCACCTTCATACCCGATAGTTCAAACAACAGCATTTCCAACCTGATCAAATAGACTATTGGCCATCGACTATAATCTACAAGTAAATATTGGTGGGTCATAGACAAGAACAAATTTATGATCATTTAATGTTAGGTCAATAATAAGGCAAAAACAAATATGAGAAATAGCTTAAATCAGAGTTTCAATAGCACTTTGGAATAGAGGCTCAATGTCTCAGAACGATATTCAACTAGAAATTTAGTCTCCGGATGAGAATTGATGCAAACCGGGTGTGCCATTAGTGGCATAGCACAGTAATGCGCTCTATAATATCAGCCAAGTAAATGTTTATTTTATTCGTGCAATTGTTCGTTCTGGAGCTAGATTTATAATGAAGAAATACCAAGCATGTATGAATGATTCACCGGACATGAGCTATCTGCCAGAATTATACATTTTGTTGTGAAACCTGCAATTTAACTGTAGACTATTATTATATCAAATTAAAACATAGTCTTACCTTCCTACACTTAGGATCAGAACAGCCGAGATCATGATCTGGCCAGCCATCGAGATCCCTGTCTGGCCCACAGACCTGGCCATTACCGGCCCAACCAATCTTACACTGAAAAAACACACAACCATATTAGTTTAGGTGATTTATCAACTAAAACATAACCAATAGCATTATGCTAGAAAAAAGTAACCATTAGTTCGAATAGAGATATCCTCTTTGGGTTTTACCCAAGTAAGTTAGGGTGGGAATTTTTTTACAAAAATTGTTTGTTAGCACGTGGCAAGTAGGCCCTAATTTCTGAATTCTTTAAATTCTGTCACCACCTCCTAGCTTCCTTAATGTGGTCCTATTGTTTCCAGGATGGAGGGAGTGTCTGGATTCTGATTGTGTGGATTAGGATTGACGTCCGGCTTTGGTTTTAATTTGTACTAATCAGTTTATTACAAAACGAAATCTCGATAAGAAATATTAGAGGATGTGTAAAAACTGAATAGAGTTACTTAGAAGCTTGTGACAGAATGTAGTATGCAATGGCCTCTAATTGATCCCACACGGTTTATGAACCTCAGTACTCTGAGATTACACGGTAGCCCTCCAACACACGTAGTGATTGAATCCTCGCCTCCACTATCAAGGAGAAGGGACGGTTACAATTACAGAGTTAAATAAGGAGGTTTTGGGAAAGATGAGATATAAGAGAAATATATAAGTTTAACAAATCAGTTTAATAAAATGTAAACAAGAGAAATAAAATTGCATACGTTTTAAATATATTTTACATCAAACAGTCCATTGTTATTAAGACAAGTTTATTCAATTATCATAGTGGTATACTTCCCGATAGACAGGAATAGTTATAATCACCTTGATGACAATGAACTATCTGAAGTAAGAGTGAACATATAGTTTAGTTTACTGATTCTAAAAATGAGGATAAACACTCATTCTCGTAGGAAGGAGCGTCTGCCTCAACCCAGCGGCAGTCAAAGACAGGGAACCAATAATAATATAGGGTTAAGACACAACACATGGAGACAATCCAGCCTGGCTAATACCAGACTAAGACCTGAGAGGTCTATTCATGAATAATAGTCAAACTATAGTGAATTAAAACAAGGGGTAGTAAATCCTAATTTTATAGAGTTACTATAAGGACTGTTACAATAGCTAGCTAGCTTGAGATAACTCCAATGAGAGTTACATAAACCAAAGAACAATCTCCTTGAAGAAGAAAAAATAGTAAATGGCGAGCAATCAGTCAATTACATGTTTAAAATGCTATGGCCGGTCAACTCCTAGTAAGTTCTACCTGGACAGTCAATTACATGTTTAAAATGCTATGGCCGGTCAACTCCTAGTAAGTTCTACCTGGACAGTCAATTACATGTTTAAAATGCTATGGCCGGTCAACTCCTAGTAAGTTCTACCTGGACAGTCAATTACATGTTTAAAATGCTATGGCCGGTCAACTCCTAGTAAGTTCTACCTGGACAGTCAATTACATGTTTAAAATGCTATGGCCGGTCAACTCCTAGTAAGTTCTACCTGGACAGTCAATTACATGTTTAAAATGCTATGGCCGGTCAACTCCTAGTAAGTTCTACCTGGACAGTCAATTACATGTTTAAAATGCTATGGCCGGTCAACTCCTAGTAAGTTCTACCTGGACAGTCAATTACATGTTTAAAATGCTATGGCCGGTCAACTCCTAGTAAGTTCTACCTGGACAGTCAATTACATGTTTAAAATGCTATGGCCGGTCAACTCCTAGTAAGTTCTACCTGGACAGTCAATTACATGTTTAAAATGCTATGGCCGGTCAACTCCTAGTAAGTTCTACCTGGACAGTCAATTACATGTTTAAAATGCTATGGCCGGTCAACTCCTAGTAAGTTCTACCTGGACAGTCAATTACATGTTTAAAATGCTATGGCCGGTCAACTCCTAGTAAGTTCTACCTGGACAGTCAATTACATGTTTAAAATGCTATGGCCGGTCAACTCCTAGTAAGTTCTACCTGGACAGTCAATTACATGTTTAAAATGCTATGGCCGGTCAACTCCTAGTAAGTTCTACCTGGACAGTCAATTACATGTTTAAAATGCTATGGCCGGTCAACTCCTAGTAAGTTCTACCTGGACAGTCAATTACATGTTTAAAATGCTATGGCCGGTCAACTCCTAGTAAGTTCTACCTGGACAGTCAATTACATGTTTAAAATGCTATGGCCGGTCAACTCCTAGTAAGTTCTACCTGGACAGTCAATTACATGTTTAAAATGCTATGGCCGGTCAACTCCTAGTAAGTTCTACCTGGACAGTCAATTACATGTTTAAAATGCTATGGCCGGTCAACTCCTAGTAAGTTCTACCTGGACAGTCAATTACATGTTTAAAATGCTATGGCCGGTCAACTCCTAGTAAGTTCTACCTGGACAGTCAATTACATGTTTAAAATGCTATGGCCGGTCAACTCCTAGTAAGTTCTACCTGGACAGTCAATTACATGTTTAAAATGCTATGGCCGGTCAACTCCTAGTAAGTTCTACCTGGACAGTCAATTACATGTTTAAAATGCTATGGCCGGTCAACTCCTAGTAAGTTCTACCTGGACAGTCAATTACATGTTTAAAATGCTATGGCCGGTCAACTCCTAGTAAGTTCTACCTGGACAGTCAATTACATGTTTAAAATGCTATGGCCGGTCAACTCCTNAGAGGGGGAGGGGGAACGGTCTAACCGTGCTGCGCGCGGGCACTTAGCAGCCAGCCGCGCACGGCAAGAGGGGGAGGGGGAACGGACAAACCGTGCTGCGCGCGGGCACTCAGAGAAGAGGGACGAGGTAACTCAGCACAGCACGGGTCTTTATTTAATTCAAGCCATATATTTCCCAACACCGGCTCGCTAGGCCCATCCTAGCGTCCCATACAGGGTGTTTTGATCACTCTTCAAGCGCATGGATATCAACATTGCTGACAATGTTTGATAGCTGACCTCGCAATGAAACGAAGTACGACGTGTCGGCCTCACACATTCAGCGTTCGGATCACACACGGTCCCGTCTGGACACAGACCAGGATGGTTTCTACAGCCCAGAGTCTGGTTACCCACGAACCCGGGGCGGCAAGGACCGCAGTGGAACGAGCCCTGGAACAAGAGTCGATATTAATATATCACAGGAGTAAGAGAGTGGATAGGGGAGAGTGAGGAGAGTGAGAGTGTCCTCAATAGTAGGAGTGTCGGTAGGTTAAATGAGTAACAGTGGCAGGTTATAACAGTCTTAAGAAATGTGCTATTTGATTTAAATATCACAATATAATCTAGTGAGTACACTTACTATGGTTTCAATGATTAACATAAACAATGATTAAATTATATTAATATTGATTTGGTTATTTTATTAAAAACTAAGCTATGTATTGGTTGTTAAAGTGTGTTATTAAATTTAATTAAAATTATTTTAGCTTTTTTTAAACGTATTTATTCCGTTTAGCCTTTTCTACCTTGTCTACCATACTGACCCATTTGACCCGATTTTTTCTTCTTTATTCATTTTTAACCTCTTTACCCATGTAACCCTTTATCCTTTGCACCCTCTTTTACCCTTTATACCCTCAAATCCATTTTACCCTTTATGCCATTCTTGTCCTTTTTGCAAGTACTTTTTACACTGATTTAGATTAATTTTCTAACTAAGTCCCGGAAAAATATTTTGGGGTAAAAAGGTTTTAAAGGTGTAAATAATGCAAAAAGAGCATAAAGGTTAAACCGAGTTTAAAAAGTATAAATAGAAACTATTTTTAAGAAAAGGGTAAAAAGGTTAAAATGATATAAAATGTGTAAAACTAATCCAAATAATAAATCTCCGGCTTGTAGATGCCCATGTTCGTGCCTCCAAAGGCTACTCATGTCTGTGGACTACAGATACCGCACAAACACAATCCTCATTTTATTATAATATTCCTTGTTTTACAGAGGACATTTTAAAATGGAAAATTATCATACTTCTTTGGTTATTTGTGTTAACCCCTTAAACTTCCTGCCAAATTTAAATTTAATATCACCGTTTTAAGTTGTTTTTTCTTTTAGTATTGAAAGTTTTGAACCCCCTATCCATGTCACCATCTCCAAATTTCAATAATATACCTTCCCTAGAAGACCTTTTATGTATCCATACCCTCAAATTCACAATGACCCATTTTTATATTTTTCTGGTTATATGAAGCTATAACAGGGTGAGGTACATAAGTTTATTGAAATAAACAACCATAATCAAACTAATTTAACTTAAACTGAGTGAAAAATGTCAGCCTGGCCACGGGAGTGAATATTATACATCCTATGAAAGTCAAACTTTAAATTATGTAGTCAATACTGACACACTTTATTTTGAAGATAAAGTGACCTCTCACGGTAAATAGCGGGTTCCCCGGTTATTGTATCTACCAATAACGATGGTGGCCAATAACAACAGAGTGTAACAATAATTGTGTTTGATTATGTTGTTGGTGTCATTGAAACCTTATCCAGATACAATGTTAAAGTAAGCGCTATTGTGAGATTTTTATTCATATTTTACAATGAAACTGGTTAACATTTCTTGGGTTTTCTCCTTGCTGCCAGAATCACTCCTACTTCTCTGTCCTTCCGCCAGTTTATTGACAACTTCGTCCCTGTGAAGGACTTTATTCTAATGAAAGTATCTAGTTTATTCAGCTGGTTCCACTATCCAAGGTTATACAACTATTTTAGTCTTCAGCGATGGTACCTGGCGGTAGGTAGTAAGTACGGGTTGATGTAACCCTGAGTTTAGTAAGCTATTGCTAAGCACAGCGGCGGCTCGTTACTTTAGAAGCCGGGACTGCAGCCGATTCGGTTCTTCAATTTTTTCTAAATAGACATTTCGGCAATATTTGTTAAAAAAATAATTGATTTAAACTGATATAAAAAGTAATATCACAGATAACATACAAACAAAATTGCAAATTCACCTTAAAGAACATGGATCTGATGTATAAAATCAGCAGCTGTGTTATTAATGTGCATAAATAGATAGATATGTATGTCCCAGTGGCGTCGTGTCGGGGCAAGCAAGGCAAGAACTGCTTCACTGAATCATATAACTATTTGTTTTAATCCTGAGGGGGACCCTGGAACCCGTCCAAACCCCCCTTCCCAGCTTGCCACAGAGTTTTGGCCACGAGACGCTACTGGTATGTTCATTGTCCTCGCTAGTTTACGGGAAACGGTATAAAGATTGTCCACATCACATACACAAATCAAGACTTTTTAAAATTTGTTTGTGAATCTTTGGAATTGAATTGCCTTTTGAAAACTTGATTTTAATTATGATTAGTTTCTGGGTTTTTTCATTACAAAACTCAGGACATTACTTAACTAATGATTTCAATTTCCCCTTTTTTTATGAGGAATTGATCTTGAAATATTTATTGCCTTAACCACCTCAATTGAATCATTCAATTTACATTACTGCATATAACTTAACAAATTAACAAGACCCTAGAACTAGCTCACATAGAAACTGTAGCGAGACCTGAGTAGTGAAGTTTACTGAGATTGAAGTCAATGTTAAATGTTATAGTACATTTTATAGATGGTATGTGGGTGTAGTCCAAGTGTGGGAATGTTGCATTTCACAGTGTCACGTTAAAGTAATAGAAATGAATGGGTCCACACCTCATTCCATAACAGGAACCCTCGGGGCTGCTAACGATAGAATTGTGGTTCACGATAGACCCAACACAATAAGGAGCGTGTGATGTGACCTACCTCGGTATTGGTGCAGGATGTGACCTACCTCGGTATTGGTGCAGGATGTGACCTACCTCAGTATTGGTGCAGGATGTGACCTACCTCGGTATTGGTGCAAGATGTGACCTACCTCGG
>CABFOW010003744.1:12839-65311 GCA_902141385.1 Timema californicum | reverse complement strand
TACCTATACATATATATATATATATATATATATATATATATATATATATATAATCCATGTGGTGTCTGTCTTTCCAGGGCTCCTTCTCCCTACTTCCCGATTTCCTGGAGAGCTGATAATTTGGGTAAGGATGCTTTGAAGCACGTAATTTTACGAAAAAAATACTAGATTTGAATAATCTAAGATAGCTGATCAAATATGGTGGACGAAACTTAGAAATTGAGTTCTAGAGAGATTAAATTTGATATTAACGTTATAGAGCCTGCCAAATTTATGAGAACAATCCGAAGTTTAAAAAACTACAAGATGGCAGCCGTAGCTTATTCTGAAATTCTGGCATTGTCATATACTAAATGGTGCTACTACCTCGTGCTATAATTTTTTTTAAATACTAAAAAATAACAACGATCATAGTTAGAACAAAATCCGCAACTGCACCTATCAGAGATAGGCTTAACATAATATAAATGCATTAAAAAAATATATTTGATATATAAAAGTAGAATTTAAATTTTATTTAAAATTAACTTGCATCTTTTATGTCTGTTGACCAGCTGAATGACAAAGTTTGAACTACTCAAATTAGTTTACAGAGGAGCAAAATAAATTGTGACCAAAATGGCTTTAGGTGGCTTTAGGTTTGTGAATGTGTGACTTGAGGCAGAAGATATAAATCCCATTCCAATAGCAACAGTTCACTCCATATTAATTATTATAATAACTTAGAAACCGTTGTTATTCAAATTAACTGTCTAGTCTTGATCCTTAGTGGGATTTGGAACCAAGAACCGGGAATAAAGAAATGATAAAAAAAAGAAGCTAGAGCCGACCAATTTTAAAAGCAATTGAAATTAGTTAGAAAGATTGAAGTAAATTTGGAACCAAATACTAACACACGTTGAATATATAGCCTACATTAAATAATAAAAGGTTACCTTTGCTGCTTGTATGTTTAAATTATGCTTTAAAGGTAAAACGTTTTGATTTTAATTACTTAACATGATCATTGCTTGGTAAGAATAATGTAGTTCGGTTCTAACATCTAAATTAACCTAACTTATTCCTAGTGCTATCCTCTACAAACTCAGTTTTTATCTTCCTTGTAGAGAGTTCCATTTTCTTTTTCTTTTCTGGTCACTTCCTACCGTGGCCAGTCGACATCCCTGGAGTGCTCGATAGCTCCAGCTCAGCATGACGCTTGTTTACAAGCGAGCAGGGCTCTTCGAGTAAGGAACAACTTCCGACGTCTCATCTGTATCCACTTTACCTTCCTTTTCCCCTGGCCGGTATTCCAGACGTCCCTGGTTCATCAGCGATATTCGTCACTGGTATCCCTGAGACGCCTTTCCTCGGCTAGAGCTCTAGATATATCCTGAGTCCATCAAAATATAGTCCACCCTCCCTTTTATTATACTTTCTGTGAGGAATAACATAACCTGTTTAAAGCTATTACATATATATGAAATAAAAAAACACAGGCGCTAGTAAAGTTAACATTGTGTCACTCATTTCAGTAGTAAGACGTGGCACTAAAAAAACCCACCTTATTTCAAATAATACTTCATTCGTATGTTGGGTGATTAAAAATGAAATCGTTTTGTGATAATTGCATCCAACATTATTTCAAAGTAATGTATTTTTAATTTTAGGAAAGACAAAAAATCTGAAATAGCTTTGGGACGCCGGAAGAATAAAACAAACTCATATGAACAGATAATAAAAAAAAATATTAAAAAGAGATAAAGTCCATTATCTGTTTACGACATAAGCAATATCCTTCATTACGGATGTATTGTTACGTCATCAGCATACGCTGACGTCCAACAAACACAGATGTGCCTGAATCCGGCGTTCACCGAAATAGAATCCTTGGAAAAGCTCGTACAAAACATCTCTTAGGAACAGTCCAATTTTAACAGGAAGAATTATTTAAACATACAGACATACTTTATTGCGGTCAACATTACAAATGTTTCACTATATTATCATTATTATTTTAGAGGTATTGAAAATAAAAATAAAAATTGACAGATACAGATCACACGATTTGACGTATGAATACGTAAAAGTAGACCTAGTAACTTTTCTAGTTTTCAGAGAAGGTCTTCCTGTGAAAATTGGACTCCATATGAGTGCTTTCAAAGTTTAAAACTGTTTTGTTTTTGCTGTCGAATGTATGAAGCAAATAGCAATGTAAACTTGAAGATTAAAACAACGAATATTTTACCGATATAAACTGTTTATCTGGACAGTCATTGACAAGTATTTTGCAATACTACTTTTATTTTAAATATTATTTTAGAATGCCTTAGTGCCTATCAGTGACGTTTCTATCTAAACTTAATGAAAAAGATAAATAAAAGTTTAAGTTAACCTAAGAAAAGATAGGAAACACTCACTGGTGGATACTCAGGTTAAGGCGTCACGACATTATGGTCTAGTTTTACGGCGAGGAAGAGGTTTAGGTTCAAATCCCAATCGGGTGTTCCGAGGGTGATTTTTTTTTCTAAATGATTTCCTATTCTTCCTATACAAAAATAATGCTAATTTATTATTATTATTATCACTGCGTCTTACTACCCGTTCAGGTTGTACGCACTTACGCTAATGTGTAATGGTAGTGTGATTGCGAGATGAAATGAAGGACCTACAGTTTAACGTGGAATCCGAACCATGGAGAAAGCCTGGCATTCCACACATTCACAAGTTGTGATTAATAAATATATTGTCGTAGGCGAAGGAAGGGTTTGGAAATAGATAAATCTGTGCCAGGATCGAGGATTGAGCCCCGGACCCCCAGCACAGAAGTTCGACACCTTACCTTTAGACCACCAGGCCACCTTGATAATTTATTACAAATCGTCTGGTCCGCTTGTGATGGAGAAGTTGGGCTTCAAAGACAACCAGGGGGTTCTAAAGACGATCTTGTCCTAAATGGTCACTAATTCTTCTTTAACGAAAAAATGAGTATATCTTCTAAAACCAGTGGTTCCCAAACTTTTTAAATGACGTACCATACCAACAATTTCTGTTATTTGGAGTAGCACCAAGATAATTCTGAATATTTACAATTTTGGTACGTTTTTGATGGTTCCCAAGGATATAAAAACACAGACTGTGCAACTGCACCGGCTGTCTGAACACTTGAATCAGTGATGCCAACCCTCCAACCACTGTCTAAATCTGTTTTACTTTTGAATGGTCTTGTTTGTAATATATTTAGATTTTATTTTGATGAGGCCCTACTATCTTTTTCCGATTTTAATCTTTTGTTTTGTTTGGCTTCTCAAAGCGATACCACAGGGAATAACTGTATGTATGTTCGTGATACGAATATCATAATTTAAGAGCCACTGTTCTAAACTATAATTTCCTCATCTATACCCAATTAATGCAATTAAATGTCACCCGCTTCAGTGGCTGCATGATCTAAGCCACTACTCTCGCAGTAGACTAGACTGCCAATAGCGAGGAGATCGAGGTTTGAATCTCTGTCGGGTATAAGCCTAGGGAGGGTGATTAATTTTTTTCCAAAATGTGTTTCCATGCTACCTCCACTCAAATGCGGGTACACTTCCTATAAAGATAATTTTCCTGATCCTTAGCACATTAGCGTAATTAGTACATAAGCGCATAACCCGGACGGGTAGTAGGACACGGTGCTAGACAAATAATTAAATGCTGAGAGACCGAAAGGTAGTCAGACATTTTGTACACTCCGCTACTATGAAAAGTAACGGTCTTACATTCCCCCCTCAACTGCCCCTCCCTTACAACACACACACACACAAAATATGCACAACTAGACCCTTCCTCCCCGCTCCCCCCCGCATTATTATTTTCAACACACATATTGAAGAATCATCATAGACTCTACCATAAAATATGAGTGACTATCGACATTTTTATTAGGAATAAATTAAATTTTCAAAATAAAATATAGCCTATGTTACTCGCTGAAAATGTAGCTTTATATTGGTGAAAGAATTTTTTAAATCGGTCCAGTAGTTTTTGAGTTTATCCATTACAAACAAAAAAAAATCAAAAAATCTAATCTTTCCTTTTTATAATATTAGTGTAGATTCCTTTATTTTAATTAAACTAATGGAAGGTACAGGGAAAAAGCGGGAAGTTCAAATATTAATTCGCGGGGGCTAGTGCTGTCACAAGTTAGACAATCATGATAGGCCTAAATCATGACTATAGTTAAAAGAGTTATCAGTCATACACTCTTCAATCTTTCAATGACGTATAGTGATTATATTTAAATGAACAAAAATAAGTGTCACTATGTAAGGTAAAATATAAAATAATTATTCTTAAGACATGACAATCAGAAGTTAGCCTTAATAAACTATTTTGTTACATTACCATTTGCGTGACCTCGGTACATTAACTTCATTTAAAGTCAATTAGTGTATGAAACGGATTGTGAGGTAAAGTTTGAATTAGTACGAAAAACTGTTACTTACAAAACTTTTCAGGTACGTCTAAGAGTGTATTTTAGTTAGAAGGGGAAGTTCTTTAAATGTTTTAGCGTAGGTACTAACGTGATGTGTTGGCACCTTAGATATTGTTCTGATAGACTTAGAAACTCTATTTTTCTACTAAAAGCATTGTTTTCAAATATGTTGTCAATTTGTAAGGACACATATTGTGTTGTTGTCGCTTATAGTATTACTCGTAGATTAATTTTCGCAGCTGCTTTGAACTTCAGAAAGTTTGTATTTTCTGTGGAATTGTTGAGAATGGTACATAAAACAAACTTTATATACTTCTGCTATTCACTAATATTCACCCATAGATTCATGAAGTAATAAGGAAAATTCATGGAGTGTTTGATTTTTAAAAAAGAGTTCAAAACCAATTTTTTGACTAAATCTTAATCTTCTAGTTACTAAAATATAAAACACGTATTGTAAAACTGGATATGAAAAATTAAAAATTTTTAACCAAAAATAAAATAAAAATAGTAGAAAAAATACTCTGTTTTGATGTGCTTTTCCTACGCATCTTACTGCCCATACTGTGTACCCACATTTAATTACATTAACTGTTTAAGAATTTAGAGGGTAAAATATGGATAAAAAGTGCCTGTGTTTGCGTAAAGATAAAGTGGGAAACTATTAAGAAAATATCGATAATGCACCTGAACTTGAATTCAACCCGGTTCTCCCAGATACCAGCTTATGAACCTTACACCTATTCAGCGTGCTCAACTGTGAGAATCTATTCTTCTAACATCTCAAAGTAATATTTCTAAACCCGCATTGGTGGCCACGTGGTTTAACTCGCAGCTCGCGTCTTAGAAAAGACGGCAGAAGACGGGGAGATTGGAGTTTTATCTCGGTCGGGTGCACAGAGGTTTTTCTAAATTATTTCCACTTTTCTTCCATGCAAAATCGGATGCACTCTATCTCAATTAAACCTTCATAATCCCTAAAACATTAGTATAATTAGTACATAGGCGTATAAACCGAACGGGTAAATTAGACGTGGTGCTAAGCATATATATATTTCTAGGTGTAATATATGAAGGGTACAGGGGAAATAAGAGGAAAATAATTTTTTATCTAAAATTTAGTGATTTTATCAAATAATGATACTTTTCTAATGCGCCTTAATTAGGATAAAAGAGATATAAAAGTTACGGTCAGGGATAGGGTTAAGTGTGTGTGTGTGTGTCCCCCCTTTTCCCCTTTACTCTTCATATATGTGCTTAGTTTGCAGGAGAATACATTATTATACAATATATATTAATTTAATATAGTCATTACTCCTTGAAAGTCACCCTAAGCGAGGGACAAGGTGTATATTTTGTCAGATATAGCTTTCAATGAATGGAAGGTCAAGGTGTTCAAATTGTGGGCGGGTATACTTAGATGTTTCCCCCCTAAATAACTGTTTATTCTCCATTCATCAAAATTCAGTTCAATTTTGTTCAAAATTTTACTTGCTCCATCCTTAACTAAGTGTTAAGTATAACTATGCGTATAGAACCTAACAATCGCGAAAACAGAACTGTACTTTAGTAACCAATTTTTACCCGATTGGCAATCTCATATGTTTAGATATAAATATAAACTGTTATAACATTAATCTTTAATAATCAAGATAAAAACTATAAAAAATACGTCGTTTAAGTGATTAACCTGCCTTAATAGATTTTAGAATAAGTAAATTCTGTGATTTATTTTTTATCAGTGATTGAGTCACCGTGAATTGACCATCGAGTCCATCTCGTTGCCAATAGATGGCATAAGTGTCGTTTACCCTATCCCTAAGAATCATTTTCTAGGTTACAAGAGCTGCCAAATACGTCTTTCCATGCCTTGAGATGGAGGAAGTCAAATTATTTAAATTTACTTCAACGTATTCTTAAGTTTATTCATGTGATCTGAGTTATCGCATTCTGTGGATCAATAATTAAAAAATAACACAACACCAAAATGTCATCAATATTTATTGAGAAATACGTTTGAATTTTAAATAAATATTCTTTTATTTTTTCTTGTCAAATGGATATTAAAAATGTATAATCTCAATATGTTATTAATAATATTTTAGTAAATATTAAGTGCTTTAAACAAATAATAAGGTTTAATATTCCAAACACTACATCCAAAAATATAGTTTTATTCTAGTAACATAAATTTGAGCGTTTTTCATATAATTAATTATTAAATTCTAAAAAAGTTAAATACTGGTTAAGGTAAATAACGCAACCACCTTATTTTGTGTGATTCCAGAGACACAATTTTTGTGCCACTATTTTTCTGATAAGAATAGATAATATTATTTTTAAACTTGAATGCCATTTTATTAGTGTAATTTTGTTTCATTATTATTAATAGTTTAACAAAAGTGACGTACGAATACGTGAAAGAATATCCAATAACTTTTATAACGACCTGACAATGTTTATAAAAACTTTTCAAGTCATTGTGTTGAATTGAAGAGGTTGGTAGTGGTGTTTATTCTTTGATTTGGCTGGAGGTTAAGTGCGAGTAGTGTGAAAGCATGGTCGTGTGTTCGTTATATCGAGTGTTATTAAAATAATTATCCTTAGACATCCACCATTGTAAAGTAAATTTTTATTATATTCTTTGTAATGCAAGAAGATAAATTCAGTGTTAACTCATATAAACTTCTTAAGAATTTTTTGGAACCATCGAGTTATCTTTTTTATCGGAAAGCATTGGATAGTTTCATTGTGCTTCGAAACGACACAAGATTTCTTGGCACACACAAGTGGAAGTGCTTGAATTCAGATGGTGTCTCGCCCATCATGAGGACTGGTAAGTGACATTTTCCTATTAAGAATGATAGATAGGATTTATTTTATATATTAGCTCAAGAAACCATTGTCTTACTGACTCCACGTTCCACCGAACCGATCAAATAGGTCAAACGGTGGGCTTGTTATTATTTTTATTTTATTTTAGAACTGCTGCTTACTACCCGTTCGTATTATACGCTTATGTACTAATTACACTAATGGCTTAGGGATTATGAAGGCCTGATCTAGGGTAAATGCACCTGCATTTGCGTGTAGGGAGAGTGGAAACCTTTTTAAGGGGAAAAAACTACACGATCGATATTAGAATCATCGGTGACCTGGTGGTCTAGGGGTAAGGTGTCAGACTTCTGTGCTGGGGGTCCGGGGTTCAATCCTCGGTCCCGGCAAAGATTTATCTGATTACCAAACCCTTCCTTCACCTCTGAAAAGACGTGTATTAATCACAACTTGTGAATGTGTGGAATGCCAGGCCTCCACCGTGGTTCGGATTCCACGTTAAACTGTAGGTCCTTCATTTCATCTCACAATCACCCTACCATTACACATTAGCGTAAGTGCGTATAACCCGAACGGGTAGTAAGACGTGGTGATAATAATAATAATAATGCTATTAGAATCCTGCACTTCCCGTCATTGGCAGTCTATTCTACTGCAAGAGTAACGCCTTAGACCATGCGGTCACCGAGGTGGGTAAATAATTACTTTATAAAAACATTATACGAGAAATAAGGAGGCTAAAACTAATTAATAGGAGCTGTGCTACCTTCATCGGTGGTTGAATGGTTTTAGGCGTCACTCCCACTATATATGGGGTTGTAGGTGATGGGCAGGTGGAGCTGGGTTTGAATCTCGGTCGAATGTATGGAAGATTTTTTTCGTAAATTTTTTCCTCCATCATTCCACTCAAATGAAGGCACACTTTCTCTGAATTAAATAGGGTAATTGTTAAAAGTCTAATTTAAACTACCCACTTTGGTGACCACATGGTCTAAGGCATCACACTCACAGTAGACTGAACTGCCAATGACGGGGATCCTGAATTTCGAATTCCGATCGGATGTACTGAGGTTGGTTTTTCCTAAATGGTTTTCCATCCTTCCTCCATGCAAATTCGGTTACACTTCCTCTAAATTCTACCTTTATACCTATAAAATTAGCTTAATTAGTACATTTGCGTAGACTCTGAACAAGTAGTAAGATGGTGTGTTAAAGAAAAAACAACAACTTTAAATTGGTGGATAGCACAGAAGAGTCTTAAGAGACTAGAATAAAAACTAATTCATTATCATTACATCGACGTAGTCCCATGGGGCGAAGTTTTTTCAATACCAATAATTCATTCAAAAACTCTTGGAGAGGGGAAATTTTCGAGAATTAAAAAAAAAGAAAATGTGTTGTTAGACCTGCACTTTGGTTCATAATTAACATGTAAGTGGTTGATGCGGGCGAGGGGGCGGGAGGGTTTAGCTACCCGGTAGGTAGGTGGGTATCTTATCTTTGCTGACGTAATAATAGGAATACCTGCTGCGAAAGGGATTATACAGGGAGATATGAACCCCTTCTCGGTTTTGTTATATAGAACCTTGTCACGCCACTGCTTAGCTCCTTAAGACATGTCCAATCCGTTCCAAATAAGTTGAAAAGAAGACTCTTACGCCCACATTGGGTGTCGTACGGCTTAGATCAGCCGCACAACTGTGTCGTGTGGACAGTGTAAGCATAGCTTGTTTTAAGCACCACATCTTACAACCCCTTAAGGTTATGCGCGTATGTACTTGGTAATTACGTTAATGTTTCAGGGATGTGGGAGGTTAAATTTAAAGGTTATGTACCCGAATTTGCGTATACTAAGAGTGAAAACACCACGCTCAGAACACCCAACTAGTATTCGAATACATATCACTACGCTATCGGCAGTCCGGTCTATTTCGAGAGGGACGTTATAGAGCATGTGGCCACCGAAGTGGGTCTATTAGATTGTTTTACCTTTATCATACGTGCATTAATTGTTTGTTTTTTGTGACCTGGTGGTCTAGGGGGTAGGGTGTCGGACTTCTGTGTTGGGGGTCCGGAGTTCAATCCTCGGTCCCGACACATATCTATCTGATTGCCAAATCCTTCCTTCACCTCTGACAAGACATCTTGTGAATGTGAGGAATGCCAGGCCTCCACCGTGGTTTGGATTCCACGTTTACCTCTGACAAGACATCATGTGAATGTGAGGAATGCCAGGCCTCCACCGTGGTTCGGATTCCACGTTAAACTGTAGGTCCTCAATTTCATCTCGCTATCACCCCTACCATTACACATGAGCGTAAGTGCATATAACCCGAACGGGTAGTAAGACGCGGTGCTAATAATACAACCTTTTTTTTTTTTGCTCAATTTAGCCTTCAACTTGCTGGTTATGCCATTTAATCAGTGAAAATAAAGACAGCGTGACCACAGTTTCTGTCAGACTCGCTTAGTAATGATACGTCATAACTTATATAACTAGAGCTAGTACCTATAAAATAATAAAGAAATTAAATAAAATTACCAATGTTTACCATGACGGTATAATTCTTTTTACGCCCTTATTACCGCAATATTAGTTAAACTTAACATATCGCGAAATATGTAATAGAGCGCCATGGAATAAGTAAGTTTATGTATTTAAAAACTAACAAACCCTAAAATGTGATAATTGAGGACTAATTCAGGAGCTTACTTTCTAGTAGAGGCTGGTGCATTAAATAATCGCAAGTACTGGCTGTGATACAACCCAATTCTCATAGAAAAAGACTGTTAGAAAATACAATATTAGGTTTTTTTTAGTCAAAACTGATAACATCTTACAATTTATAAATGTTAATTTTATTGGTAGGCCTATTGATATATATATATATATATATAGAAAGTGACAGCTGCATATTAAATGGTTTTAAGTGTACACACTTGGAAGTTGATTTATTATTATTATTATTATTATTATTATTATTATTATTATTATTAGCACCGCGTCTTACTACCCGTTCGGTTTATACGCACTTAAGCTAATGTGTAATGGTAGGGTGAATGTGAGATGAAATGAAGGACCTACAGTTTAACGTGGAATCCGAACCACGGTGGAGACTTGGCATTCCTCACATTCACAAGATATCTTGTCAGAGGTGAAGGAAGGGTTTGGTAATCAGATAAATCTATGCCGGGACCGGGGATTGAACCCCGGACCCCCAGCACAGAAGTCAGACACCTTACCCTTAGACCGCCAAGTTACCTAAAGTTGATTTAATTTATTTTTTATATGTCAGATAAAGTTCTTCTTATGAATATTGGACTATAGATAGAAATACATAGCTTGAGCTTCTGTCGCTGATTAGCTCAAATATTTTTTTCAGAGATAGATTTAAATCCCGGCTGAGTGGAAATGTAATCCTTACTGTATTCCAAAGCACGTGAGATATAAATGATTCGGAGCTTTCCATAAATACGATGCCGGTTGTTAATAAGAACAAAATTATCCCCTAAGCGCCTGTAAAAAAAAAAGAATGGTAGCTAATCCTAAACAAATATTGGAGGAAAAGTGCAAAAGGTTTTGAATGATGGGCCCTGTTCTCATCAAACTGATCAAAAGCACAAGGGGTTTAAATACTAATACGAGTCTTACCGAACCAAATTGATACATTAAAATTGAAAACAAAAACACGTTATTTTTTCTCACAAATGTTATTTGAGTATTAATAGAAATATCTTTGAATGAATGGCTTATATTTGTGACATTTCGTGATATTAAGTGATTATCTCTGGTAATTCTGTGATATTTGAATTTTCACCAGCTAATGTATTATTGACAAAGCGTCTTACTACCCGTTGGGGTTTACGCACTTACGCTAATGTGTAATGGTAGGGTGATTGTGAGATGAAATGGAGGACCTACAGTTTAACGTACAGTTTAACGTGGGATCCGAACCACGGTGGAGGCCTGGCATTCCACACATTCACAAATTGTGATTAATACACGTCTTTTCAAATGTGAAGGAAGGGTTTGTAAATCCGATAAATCTGTGCCGGGACCGTGGATTGAACCACGGGCTCCCAACACAGAAGTCCGACACCTTACCCCTAGACCGCCAAGTCACCCAATAGTTAATGGTTTCTACGTAAACACATACATATAAATCACAGGAGTACCAAATATATTATAAATATCTATAAAATATCACTAATAATGTAGTAAAATAGTTTGTTAAGAGTAAAAAAAGTTCGTATTTTCTAAACTACTTTCTACCAAAATTCTATTTTAATGGCACCTTGAACGTTTGAATCATATATATCTTACTAAATGAAAACCTAAAGTTTTGAGTTATCTGAATAAAATCTTATGTAGTAGTATGGGCATTTAAAAGGTGATATAACTAAATATTTTTATTATTATTAAAGCTTATATGTCTATTAATATGATAGTGAACTTTAAAAAAGAATGGGTTTAATTAATCTAGCTTATTTTGAAATAAAATAGATGCAATATTTAGTAATGGGTATGTTTGGAAACGGTTTATTTTTTGTCGTTCATTTATACAACGCTTTGGGAACACAGTTATAGTTTGAATAGGAGAATATAATTGGATTTTATGAATGCAGGCTATTGATATTTATTTAGGATAGCAGTAGCATACATTTATATACTCTTTTTTTATTTAGCTGGCAATTGAAAATTATTCCATTTCTAGCGCTCCAAATATGGACGATAGGAAATTTTGGATTTAGAGAGAACCACGTTGGTTAGCTCATCTAGTCTGATTTGCTGGTGATATGGAGCTTTGAGTTTGAATCCAGTGGGTTGTACTGAAGGTTTTCTTTTCTAAATGACTTCCCAATCACCCTATACGCAAATGCGGGTGCATTTTATCCATACTCTACCTTAATAATTCCCTTTCCCTATATTGAGGATAATCTATAAGTAGGGTCACCGACTTTTTGCGAAGAGTGTTTTCACAATCCATTTTGAAAGCGCTAAAATTTGTTCCAAGCTCAAGGAAATCATTATTACGTATTTTGGAGTTCACGAAATAAAACGATAAATGTATTTAAACGTGAAATCGAAGTCTTTTCACGAAATCTTTTATTATTCGTATTTTAAAACGAAATTTATATTTTTTAGACAAAATTCCGTTTGTTCGTTAACACGCAAATAACATTAGCAGCCATGTCGATTGTCGTAAAATTAATGCATTAGGGGTCAAGGTCAAATCTAGGCAGCCTTTACCTTCGATGTCAACAAATATCAAAGACTAGTCGATATAAACGCAGTGGACTCGCAAATATCGACCGTAATTTTATTATCTTTTATGTAGACTTGAAAATAATATACCTATCCATGCGTTTATTGTATTCCGTTTCAAATCTAATGATAAAATATTTATTATATATTTATTTGATGGTTTAAAATTAATCATAAACTATTTTATTCAATAGATTATTAAATTATACGTTATTTTTATTCCCTTTCAGACAAAAAATATCGATATACAATTTTTTTTGTATTATTATCTTTGGTTGTTTGTGATCTTAGTAAGCCATGGAGTTTCTGGCTCCCTTTTTGATTTAATTGTGTCTATGTTTGTTATTGTGAGTTAGAATGTTTTATCGGTCTTTATTTATGGTTTTATTTTATTTTATTTTATATTATATTCGTAAAAAATATAGTGGTTAAAAATTTTTTTTTTTTGGTGATTTTTACAGATGTAGGTGAGCTGGTGGTCGAGGTGTAAGTTGTCAGACTTCTGTGCCGGGGTTCCGGGGTTCAATCCTCGGTCCCGGCACAGATTTATCTGATAACCAAACTCTTCCTTCACCTCTGACAATACATCTTGTAAATGTGGGGAATGCCAGGCCTCCACCGTGGTTCGGATTCCACGTTAAGTCTGTAGGTCCTCCATTTCCTCTCACAATCGCCCTACCATTACACATTAGCGTAAGTACGTATATCCCGAACGGGTAGTAAGACACGGTGATAAAAATAATAGTATTTTACAGATGTTATAAAACCACTTTTACGACGAATTTTTTTGTTTATTTGAGAATTTTAATGACAAAATTCAAAAAATATTTTATGACTAAATTTCAAATATTTATTTACCATAGTATATGGTTGATCTACCTATAAGCCTATAGGAAGACTAGTAATAGATTTTGCATTATATACATATACATATATATGCGTGTGTACATATATAGAGATATTAGTCTAAGTACGAACAACACACTTATCTACACACCACTACAAGCAGGCGTTTTTTCAGCACCTCATCTTACTACCCGTTTTGGTTGTACGTTAAAGTATTAAATACGTTAATGGTTTAGGTGATTAGGGAGGTTAAATTTAGAGGAAGTGTACGCCCATTTGTTAGGCAGGAAGAGTGGAAAACAATATTAGAAATACATCTTTCAGTACACTCGATCGAGAATCGAACCACGATATCTGTCATCGGCAGTCTAGTCTACTGTAAGAGTAGCACCTTAGACAATGCGGCCACCGAGGTTGGTCACATAGGTATTATTTACGATGATGTTATAGTGAGGAGGAAGGTAGAATATTAAAGTAAGCATACCCCGCGTTTGCGTGTACGGAGTGTTTGAAACCATTCAAGGATAACAACACCCCGAGTATACTCTGCCGGTATTTGAACCACAATATATTTGTAATCTGCGATCTCAACATATTCCTAAGAAACATATTCTTCTCGTAAAGGTGACCTGGCTGTCTAGGGGTAAGGTGTCAGACCTCTGTGCTGGGGGTACGGGGTTCAATCCTCGATCCCGGCACATATTTATGATTACCAAACCCTTCCTTCACCTCTGACAAGACGTTTATTAATCACAACTTGTGAATGTGTGGAATGCCAGACCTCCGCCGTGGTTCGGATCCCACGTTAAACTGTAGGTCCTCCATTTCATCTCACAATCACCCTACCATTACACATTAGAGTAAGTGCGTATAACACGAACGGGTAGTAAGACGCGGTGATAATAGTAACAATAATATTGGGCTATGAATTAACTGGTGTTCTGATTGCAACTGCTCAAGGACATAGATGCGGGTTCGTTTTTTTTTTGGTAATCAGCGGAAAGCTCTAATCATAGATGATTAATGTTTATTTTTAATTGTATCTAATTATTACCATCAAGTAAACTGAACGGCAAATGAATGCCATTAGATTTCTCTTATCCTACATTTTGTTGCTTAAGAACAATTTTGTTAAATCACATTTTTCGAAACACTATTACAGACGAAAATTGGAAGAACTTTGTATATTTATATATATAAGATACACGAAAGTAAATTTACTTCTTTCTACCTTAACCCACGACGGGAAGAAGGAATAAATTTCAAGGCATTCTCAATGTAATAAGTAATTATTATAGAACTGTTCCTCTGCGCTTCTTTCTATTAGTGTGTGTGTGTGTGTGTGTGTGAGAGAGAGAGAGAATGAGTTTTACTAGTCTCGTCCTTGTGTTAGATAACAAAGTAAAGGAAGACATATTTCACCATTTTTATACTACTTCCTGCTTTTTACTCCTTTCCGTTTTTCCTCTAGGAATAAACCCCTCTAGACATCGCTTTAACAAACCTTACCGACTCATCTTTATCATCTACTTTCTTTTCCGTTTCCTTTACGTAAGTTACGTTAAGAAGAAGAAATAAATTAAGGGTAAGACTAAAATACTAAGGAATAATATATATATGTATTTTTTAAAGATTTATATGAAGAGTGTTTTGCCTTAAGGGTTGTTTTCTTTGAAATCTTTCTCTAGTCTTGAAATGTTACTTAAATAGGTTTTTTTTATACTAGATTTAGTTAAAATACACCCCGTTGTGATGTGTTCTATCTTTCTCTTATTTTAAATTGGATCATGGGTAAAAAGTGGTGAGTAAAAGAAGAAATTACAAATTTTTTATGTGGGGAAGCTTAAATAAATAAACATGTCGCTGTTTAAGTAAGGTAGTGCAAATTATAACCGGTGAAAATTAAGAACTAGATTAACGCTGTAATTTTTGACATATACACTCACTTTGTAAAAATATTTTTACATCCTTTCAGAGTTTTTTTTTTTGCATCTGGCTTTGTGGGAAATCTATAACTTGCACTAATTTAAGTGCAGATTGCTAATGTTTTATTTATGCGACCTTATTGGATATCCTTAACTTCCACTAATTTAAGTGCACAAAGTGAGTAGTTTATTTTGGTACTATAAATATTGCTGCCCTCGTGGAATATCTGTAGCTTAAGGTAGTTTAAGTGAACATATAGACGCATTTATTTTGGTCCAATGAATATCTGTATTTACACTAATTAATTAAAGTGCACACACATAGTGACTAATTTATTTTGGTGCTACCAATTTGGCTGTTCCTGTGGGATTTCCGTAACCTTAAATGATATAATTTTAAAAATTTAACTCTTCTCTCAAAATGATTATTAAAAAACATCTCCACATAGGGCGATAAGCTTAACTATTTAATTTGTTTTCACAGTGAAATATTAATTGACTAGAATATATACTTTTACAATAGGAAAGTTTGTTCATTTTAAGTCTTGACTATATTATTTCACATAAAATATAAACCTAAGTGTTTCAAGTATATACATATTGTTAACATACTACATATACATATTACTTTATCAATTAAAATTCATTATTTTATACAGTTTATCAGTAGGCCATATAAAATAAATATATTATTATTTTGCTGTGACTTTTTATTAAATATTTTTCAACATATCAAAATACAAATGTTAATGGTCAAACTATTCTATCAATGCCAACCAAACTAGAATATTATTAAATCACTTACCAAAGTAGGCTCCATACTCTGTGGCATCAGGAACTCGAAAGTTAATCATTACCGCACCTACAGAAGTACGCCACCATCCCTATCTTGAGTTAGTTCTATCCAGTCCACCTCACTAAACCCTATCCCTATCTTGAGCTAGCTCTATACAGTTCACCTCATTACACTCTATCCCTATCTTGAGCTAGTTCCATCTAGTCCACCTCACTAAACCCTATCCCAATCTTGAGCTAGTTCTATACAGTTCACCTCATTACACCCTATCCCTATCTTGAGCTAGTTCCATCCAGTCCACATCATTACACCCTATCCCAATCTTGAGCTAGTTCTATACAGTTCACCTCATTACACCCTATCCCTATCTTGAGCTAGTTCCATCCAGTCCACATCATTACACCCTATCTCTTTCAGGTCCATTCTAATGTTATCCTCCCATCTGCATTTAGGTTTTCCCAATTGTCTCTTCCCCATTTGATTTGCCAGTCAGTACCATAAACAAGGTTCTAGATTCTTTCAATCACGCTGCATGTTCTGCCCACCGTAATCTAAAAGTCTTGACTATCCCAACAATGTATGTATGTATCTCATCACTATGCAACCTCCAACACTATTTAGTTTACTCATCCCTTTTTGGACTAGATATTTTTCCAAGCACCCTGTTTTCAAACACCCTATTTTTTGGTCACGTAAGGTAAAGTTAAACATCTGTGGCTTTCTTAACATATTAATATTTCATTTGGCTTCAAAATTATTTTAATTTCAAAATATTTTTGTGAACCCTAGTGAAATATGTAACATTTAGTAAGTGCTCTGTGTTGGGGAGTCCGGGGTTCAATCCTTTGTCCAGGCACAGATTTATCTGATTACCAAACCCTTCCTTCACCTTTGACAAGACGTGTATTAATCACAACTTGTGAATGTGTGGAATGCCAGGACGTGGTTCGGATCCTACGTTAAACTGTAGGTCCTCCATTTCATCTCACAATCACCCTACCATTACACACTAGCGTAAGTGCGTATAACCCAAAAGGGTAGTATGACGCGGTAATAATAATAATAACAATAATAATAGTAAGTGCTTATTTATTCAAAACCATTCTTGCATTTTTGTTTGGCAAACATAGGTTTTACCGGAATATCATAAATGTCAACAAATTGTATTTAGTTTTTGACATTAATATTAAGAGGTAATTTCGATTATTCCTATTTTTCTGGGACATGAATATTTTTACTAAGCCACTAATCTCGTGGTAGACTAGACTGACGATGATGGGGAGACTGAGGTTCAAGTCTCGGTCGGCCTTGCACATTGGGAGGTGGTTTATCCAAAGCCGTTTTCCACAGCGGTTTGCCACAGCTGTCTCCCACGCAAATATGGGTACACTACCTCTAAATAAAACCTTCCTAATCCCTAAAACCATTAGCGTTATTAGTACATAAGAGTATAAATCGAACGAGTAGTGAGATGTGGTGCTAACTAAAATATATATATCTCATGTATATTTTTACACTCATGTGAAGAACTAGAAACACTCCCATCCCCCTTAACTAATTTATAAATTACCCACCAATTTCAACTCAAAATTTTATAGTTTTTATAAAAACTTAATATATATGTATATATTAATAATTTGACTTTTCAAAAACTTTTGATAAATATGTCCCTAGAGGTAGTGGAGTTAAAAGTAGTAGAGTTGAAAATAAAGTTGGAGGCAATGCTCTAATTACAAGTAAAATTTGTTATCTCAATCGATTAAAACAATATTCAAAAAGCTTATATATGTGCAGATATTCAGTTGTATTTTTTGCACCGTAAAGAAAATAGCTAGCTGATCTATTTACTTTCTATCAACACCATTGAGAGGGAAGTATTGTGATCGTTAAAAAAATATCTACTCCAGATTTTGATAAATGTTGATATTTAATGGCCACCTGGAACTGAAAGTGGTTTTGCAATGCAGTCGGTCTTTGTTTGTATCTTGACCTAGAGCCAAAACCCTTTACCAAGAGGGTTAAGACTTATTATCAAAGGTGTTCATAAGGTTCCCTATAGTGGTTATTGGAAGTAAATATCTAACCCTAAGATAAAGGTCAAAAAGAAATAAAATCAATTTTCATGAAAGTAGCTTAACATTTTTGATTAATTTTGGAGTATGGCCAATGTTTAACGTTACAAACAAAATAGCAACAATTATTTACTAATGAATATGGCTAAGAAGGTATAAATTTACAAACTTTATCATATCGACTCGACTATTTCATATATGAAATAACTTATTAATATGTAAAGTTGTAGTGATACTATTAAAAACAAAACAAAAAATGGTTGAAATATATATTTTTATAAAACCAATATTTTCTCAGCTATAAGCATATAAATAATTTTTATGGAGCTATTTGAAAATTGGAGTTGGCTGCTATACTCCACCCGACTGGGATTTGAACCTTGATACTACCCCTTTGTTATTAGTCTAGTGCCGGGGTCGACGACCTTGTCGCCAATCACCACATGTGGCGAGTTGGCCATAGAAGTGTGGCGAATTTGATTTGGCCAGCTCTCACAGTAAAATAAACTTTTTCATGACGGCGTGTGTGGGTGGTAAGTTGATATTTTCTGCATATCATTGGAAACATTCAACTTTTTGAATGATTCATTGTTATTATTATTATTATTAGCTCCACGTCTTACTACCCGTCCGGGCTATACGCACTTACGCTAATGTGTAATGGAAGGGTGATTGTGAGATGAAATGGAGGACCTACAGTTTAACGTGGAATCCGAACCACGGTGGAGGCCTGGCATTCCCCACATTCACAAGATGTCTTGTCAGAGGTGAAGGAAGGGTTTGGTAATCAGATAAATCTGTGCCGGGACCGAGGATTGAACCCCGGCCGCCATTACAGAAGTCTGAATGATTCATTGAAGCAACACTGCCATCCAATACTCCACCCTTCTACCTTTATCAACAATTCATTTCATCTCTGCATTCTTACAAAAAGGTTGTCAAATTTTTGCGATACATTTTCTTTCATTTTAAATACAAATAATTTTCATTATTTGCATCTTAGGCAGTTGTAACTGAGTAGTCAAAGTGTACATGACTTGAATAAACATGTTTTAACAAAGTGTATTATTTTAAATGCTCTTTTGAGCATTATACTTCCTCAATTTTTAAATTGTGTGGCGAATTTAGCTTCTCATTCGCCACACCTGTGGCTACATTGAAGAATGTGTTGCCCGCCTCTGGCTAGTCTGTTGCCAAGGGTGGTGACGCCTTAGATCATTCAACCATCGAAGCGAGCTATTTCAAAAGAAATTATTTGATTATGACAATCTTTATATTATTTATCTAAAGCTATTATTTTTAAACGTTAAAAGTGTAGCAAAAGGATGGATACAAAAAGTACAAGACAAAATGTAGACTCCATCCCCCAATGACAAACCCAGATTACTCATTTCTATAGAAGAAAGGAGTGTGGAAAAAAAAACCGGATCAGAAACAAGTGTAAAATTAATTAATCTTGAATTCAAATTCAAATTAAATTCATGCGAGTCCTGCGGGGCTGATGGGAAACAATGGACCAAAGTTTCTCGGCGTGTTTGCATAGTTTCAATCATCTTGTCAACCAACCCATGCCTTTCGTCCATCCCTTGTCACAAATAAAAGGGGAGAGTGGGGGTTGAGGACGAGGGGGTTTTCGGCCCCTGGGGCGTAAGAGGGTTAGAAAACAAGGTGGTAGACATATGGCGGTCTAGAAGGTTTTTGGCGTTGGGTCGTGGGAGAAGTGAAAAAGAAAAAAAGAGAAAAAAGCAGGGAGAGAAGATAGATGCGAACCAAAAAAACTCTGCATAAGGGCTAGATAAAGAAAAAAGAGGAGGCCTACATGATAGGACAAATCATCGCCAACAGCAATTAATTAAACTCGTCCGTGTAGAGAGGTTCAAAAGCACAAGAGGAGGAAGAAGGCGTGAGGGGGGTAAAAGCGGGTAGGGTGGTTTACACCATGAGTATGAGAAAGCGGATGCAAAGAGCTGAAAATCCGGGATCCATTTTTTTTTTAAATTTTATATCCCTATTAAACTCATCCTCCTCGCCTTATATGCAGCGTCAACCTTAGTTGTAATCGGCTTAGCTGTCAGGCCTATCATCCTTAACAGTTACTGAGGGTGTTCCTCCCCTTCCCACCCCCCACAACCTACCCTTCAAACTACTCCCTTCCTTCAACGCTTACACGATGCTGGCGATTACAGTCCGCGAGAAATAGTTCAGGCTTTGCTGGCCAACCGACCGCATCCGTTCTAAATCCTTCTACTCGCATTCTAACCCGATAAGATTGTCTCGGTCTTTCGATACTAGGCTTTACGAAGAAGCTTTTGATGAAGTCTGTTGAGTCGCTTGGAATGTAGCCTCTGCCACTGACTACCCTTTCCCTCCGTTGCTTTACAGTTCCTTTTTTAACTGATACGCATTCCCAATCTTAGAAAAGATAGCATCGCATGGATTTTGATTAAGTTCTCTCTGTGTTTTTTTACTCTCTCTTGCCTTTAAGAATAAGAACGAAACGTGAATATATTTTAAATTGGATTGGAGATTTAAAGGTGTGAGAATCTTCAAAAACAAACAATATTGGATGTAATATTAAATAGTTCAAATTAAAGTTTGCCTGCTGTTTTTAAATTTATTTTTATGTTCAAAATCCATGCTATTGACGATTTATTCTAAGAAATACGATTTGGGAAAGGGAATAAGAGGAAATGAATCAGCGTTAGCTGGAGAAAAAATGATTAAATCTCACCTGTAGAACAATCACTTTGGGACCATAAATGCTAACGGGTGCATCTGAGATTCTAACTTGAATTCCCTATCACCAGAGGCAGTTTTTTTTGTTATTGGCGATAAACGCGAATTGTTTTTCTGTAGCTTCAAAATCTATATTTACACGTTTCACAATGTTTATGAAGTGATCCAACATATTTTCAAATCGCGAATTTTCGCGAAATTTTGCTATTCTCGCGAAATTTTATTATTCTCGCGATTAACGCGAAAAATTTAATATTTTTTTCACACTTTAATATTTCAATAGTCGGATTTGAAGTTTTAAAAACAATATTTTATTGAATAAACATTCCTTCACAGCGTAAAATTTGCCGCCATTTTATTTTCACAGAAGTCTCACAAGCCTTAAGAATGTGTCTGGATCATATATTTTGCGCATGCGTAGTTTTAAAACTGAAACAAGACTGGAAAGAAACGTGTTTTTCACCTCAAAGTTTTTTTTAAAATTAACATATCCTGCGTTAATTTTAATACTCGCTGCCAGATATTTATTTAAGTTATTTTGGGTACTCAGCTTATTTTATATTTCACTTAAACCAAATAAAAATATCTCAAACAAGAGATTTCAACTACCATATGTCGCCACCCGCCATCTTGCCGTCTTGGAATGATTAAGTAAATAAAACACAATAGAATTACTACTCATAGACTGCACATCAAATTTTAAGCCAAAAAACACTTTGCTTGTTGCAATTACTAAGCAATGTTCAAGCATGTATATTCTAGAGGTAATAAGTATATAACTATTTTGGTGCTGCACATTTTTCATATGTTGGTATTAGATAGTTTTCTTTCGATCTAGCCCGTCACTAGCTTCACTAATAAACCATTAAATTAGCGTGTTAATACTTGATTAGATCATGATTTGCATTTTTCACATTATCCAAAGTCGTGTGTAGTTAAGCAACTATTAATTTCACCATGGGGAGAACGATTGAAATTTTCAACACAAAACACCACCATTTTGAAAAATTAATGAGAATTTTTTAAAAACATTCACCAAAAAAACCTGCCTCTGCCTATCACCATAAATCCAGTCTACTGCGAGCTTGACGCCTTATATCATGTGACGACTGGTGTGGAGAACATATAATATATATTATTATATCTAATTAATACTTTGATGACCTATATATTATAAAAAAAGGAACTATAAAAGACATATCTCTAAAAAAAAATACATAAAATTACCAAAATATGACGAAGGAATATAAAAAAACTTTTAAAGAATTAGTGTAATTAAATCAAACACACAATTTACTAATGGAAACTAAATATATCTATTCAATAAAAAGCCTTTCACCTGAAATAGGGCCTACCACATTCTGATAAATAGAATATTTAAATACAAATAAGACGTAATAGCTATACCCTCCCAATACACCCCTTTTTTAATTTGATTGCAGTGTGTCAATATGAATGTCTATTTTTCAACCAGACACGCAAATAGGATACATAGTTTAATGACTATAGCACCATCTTAGTGCGACAGTTGTGTGATTAAAAATATTTATTTTAAGTATCTAAGCATTTATAAAATTTTGGTGATATTAAAAATCTATTAATCCAACATAAATGCTTAAAATTATTTTAAAAGTGAGTCGGTGACCTGTCGGTCTAAGGGTAAGGTGTCGGATTTCTATGCTGGGGGTCTAGGGTTGAATCCTCGGTCCCGGTACAAATTTATCTGATATTCAAACCCTTCCTTCACCTCTGAAATAACGTGTATTAATCACATCTTGTGAATGTAGGGAATGCCAGGCCTCCACCGTGGTTCGGATTCCACGTTAAACTGTAGGTCCTTCACCCTACCATTACACATTAGCGTAAGTGCGTATAACCCGAACGGGTAGTAAGACGCGGTGCTAATAATAATAATAATAAAGGTAGTAAGACGTGGGGCTAATACTAATAATAGTGAATGATCTTTCATGCAAATAACTGCTGAATCAATGTAAATGTGATTGAGAAAAGCCGAAATTACCAAGCTTAAAGAGAATATTACTATGCTGACATAAGTCAAATGCCTTACTTTGGTCAAAATAAATAGCATCAACATGGTCTTGGGCATAGGCTTGAGGGGCAACATGCCCTAGAAATTCAACTAAATTAGTGACAGTAAATTTATTTTTTATAAAGCCATGTTGATTATCTGAAAAAATATTATGAAGGTGGTGGAAATTATGTACATGTATGCTTTTCTCAAATACTTTGGAGAAAGTTTAAAAGAGGGAAATTGGTCTATAATTACAAGTATTTGTTTTTCCCCCTTTCTTATAAATAGGTACCTATGACAACAGATTGTTTCCATGTAAGAGAAAAATTTCATTTGACAGGCTAATGTTAAAGATATAGGCTAACAAAGGTCTAAAAATGCTCTCACAGCATTTAACAATAAAGCTTGGAGTTCCATCTGTTCCGGCACATCTAGATTAACTCATTTTTTTAATAACATTAGCAACATCGAAGGATGTAATGTGGCAAGGATACAAGGGCGCTCTCGTTTCAATAACGGGGCAGGGTAAGACAGGAAGGACTGAATTATAAACGGAATGAAAGTAGCTCCCAAAATCATTAGCAATTAATACAAGATCCGCTATAATCCTGCCATTAATTTCTAGGTTAGACGGGGAAACTTTATTTACACGATTGTTTTTAACAAATTTCCAAAATGCCTTTGGTTTGCATTTAATACTATTTTCATTTGAGTTCAGACAGTTGGCTCTGTCTATAATCAAAGTGGTTTTAATTAATTTACGAACGTGAGAAAAATGTGAATAGAATACACCATTATTTGTTAGTTTAAACTTTTTGATTTTTTTTTACTAATATAGTATTTAAGAGTAGAAGAAAACCAATTTAGATATTTGGATGAATTACGAATGGTAATTTGTTGAATATGTGTTTTGATTTTCCTTTGGACTAAATTGGTAAAATTATCTACAGCCAAATTAACATCCGTAATATAATAAACACAATACGAATCAGCAGTGGTGAGGTCATTGTAATGATTAAGGTAATCATCACGTGAATAGTCAATATATGTGGTGGGGGTGTCATTAATTTTAGTAGCACTAGGTACATCAAGTAAAATCAATAAGGGTGGATATGCTAAATCAATATTGACTTGTGATTGAGTGCTATGAGTTACTAAGGGATGGGGAAAATGAGAAAAAACAAGGTCAAGGAGGCTAGTTTCCACATCAGCTTCATTAGGTTGTTCTAATCCTATTTGGTTGGTCGATGCAAGAAGTTGAGTAGCTTTTAATTTAATGTAGAAATGTGAAATACTTTTAGCATGATGATATTTCCAATCAATTTTGGGGCAGTTAAAGTCTTCTAATATTATTATTCGGTTGGGCTAGTTAGCCAAAGTACCTTCAAGAAATGTAAAGTAATTCTTAAATGCTTCGACTGTTATTTGGGGAGCAAGATATATATTCCCAATTAACAGTTTTTGGCGATCAAATGTTGGGATTTCAATCCAGACACATTTCATATTATTCTCTAGGTCAGTCCTCCTGGCCATACCAGAAATAGAATCATCGACAGAAATGAAAAACACACCATTATTTGAGACAGTAGCTTCATCATATAACATATCGGCTCTATGAACATTATAGTTAGGGGGAAAGTAATTTTCATTACAAACTCACTAGAGAGCCAAGCTTCAACTAAACAAATAATAGATAATTCATTCACACAAACATTTGTAAATAATTCCCTTGCTTTGGTAAGTAGGTCACGAACATTTTGATAATATAATAGAATATCACTATTATTCACTTGGAGATAGGTTAGCAGGTAGCCTCTAGACCTCCATCGAAGGCTACGAGTGAGGTTCGAGTCGAATCCTCTCGAGAGCCAAGGTCAGATGCAACAGCAGCTTTTACAAGGGCAGACACACAGGGGGGCTCCTCACAGATTATCTGCTCAGGTAGCAACTTCCCATATTTAGGTGCAATAAGACAGCCAGACGGCCAAATATCACCATTGCTTATCATGGGTAAATCATCTTCTTTGACGAAGATATGGGAGGAGGAATAAGAGTTAAATTTAGTTTTCAATTTTGATCGGACAAGGTATTCAAGATTGAGTTATTTAGTCAAATAAGATTGAATGGCCAGCGAAGATACATCGGGAGAGAAACGAGTAACGAATATATTTAAAAAAAATTTTTTTTCACTGTTGGTAGGTCGGTGGCTTTATTACCAGTCAGCAACTTTCTGGCACGCGAGAGCTGAACCGGTGGATCCTCACGCACTTTGGAATTCACTGTATTGTTTTTAGGACGCGATCAACTTAAAACCATTATCAGCGCCTTCTGACGCAGACTGTGATCCAGCTGGTGATTGCACAACAAGCTTAGAGTCGACAACAAAGCTTCTTTTTATTAGAATTTAAAGCTTTGCTAAATGTTAATTTGGGTGAATTCAGTGAATTAGATAAGTGAGATGTAGATGCGGAGTATTCAATTGGAATGGAGGAATGCGAAGATATCGACTGAAACCAAGAAACCTGGGGACCTGGAAGCTAAAATCTCCGAAATTTGGGACATAAGCACAGCGTTATCGCTGCTCAGATCTTTTACCTGAGTATACAGATCGTAGGCCAGTAGGGAGTTTAACAGCTGTATCGTAACTGCTTCCCGATCAGCTGATGGAGCTTTGAGTAGTTCCTCAAAATATTTATTTACCTGAGGCGGCTTCTGCAGCCAAGCTGAAAGAAACTGGTGCTGAAGTAGATTTTGTTAGGGTGTCGTCCTCAAATGAGGCTTTAGATTTTTTGGTACATGGGTCACACTTTAAAGTAGAAACCCCACTTTAAAAAACCTCATATTCTATCTCATTAATTCTGAGACAGTAAAGATGAAACCTTGCTTTACAAGGGCCAGAACACCAAATTAATCTTTGTATGCCAAAGAATGCACGGGAGCATTTAGAACAATTGTCCTCACCGCCCGGCATATTGAATTGAATATCAACTCACCTGCCTAGGGAAAGGGAGACACGCACAGAACACAACACTCAGCACACGGAATGAGATCACTTGCAGAGCTCCGTAAAACCACGTCCACTCACAGCAAGCGTCAATTGAATAATAATAATAGTAATAACAGTAGAATAACAATAATAATGTTTCAAAAGTGGGTATAGAACTCAAACTAATATAAAATGACTTAAAAGTTCAATATTATATAAAATTACAAAATAACAAAATATATATATTTTTGCATAACTAAAGGACTATGAACAAAATGTATCTAAACATGAGCATTGTTTGTGATATAAAAAAACATTTACAATTAATCCAAATCCGAGCCTTGTCAATAATAAAATAAAATATAATGTAGCTCAATGTTTAT
Source organism: Timema californicum (assembly GCA_902141385.1). NCBI lineage: Eukaryota > Metazoa > Arthropoda > Insecta > Phasmatodea > Timematidae > Timema > Timema californicum. Next base: position 38,972 of record CABFOW010003744.1, on the reverse strand, counting down.
ATGATAATAAATTTGGGGTTATTATCATCTCATAGGACCAGCAATATCGGCCCATGAAGCACACCAACTGTTTGATAAATTAAAATAACTATTATCTTCTTTATCTCTGTATCTGCTATTTTAAAATCATTGTAAAGTCTATGAATAAAATTGAGAGTATTCAATTGATGAATTTGTACAAAATGCTTGCATATGTTGGCAATCTTGATATAATTTTGAAAACATAATCTTTTTCTAAATTTGACATATTTCACTACATATTCCATAAAGAGTTTAAAATAAAATATTAGTTCGGATTGATTGTTTTCCAAGAGATGTTAATTACATATAATTTAGATAAATAAATTATACCACCGATAATCTGTAGACAAATTAACGTTTAGTAATAATTTTTTAACCAGTTTAATAATATTCTAGCTCGGTTAGCATTATAAAAAATAAATTGATGAATCTGTAATATTTGTGTATTGACACAAAATAGAGAGTTAAGGATTGCTTTCCTAACGGATACATATACGATCGAGTTTCTTAAGTCCTTTCTCTTAGCTATCTTAGCTTAGTTTGATCTAGCTTTTTGTTAGTTTAACTATTAGTAAACGGCTGTTTTTTATGTTGATAAGTTTAGGAAATACTATTTCACGTAGGTACCCATAAGATTTTGAATAGCAATAAAACAAATTATGATTATTAATTATTATAATGGTTTTCCACTCTCCCTCCACCCAAATGCGAGTTCACTTCCTCTAATTCAACCTTACCAATTCCTAATCCATTAGAGTAATTAGTACTTAGAGCGTATAACCCCAACGGGCAGTAAGACGCGGTGCTAAATAAATAAAATTATTATATCTTCGTATAGTTTTTATTTATTTTAATATATGATAGTTGTATTTTGTTATATTAAATAATAATATTGAGTAGATATAGCTCATAATATTGAAAAGCGTTTTCGAAAACCTAGAAGAATGTTGTTTTTGAATTGTTATGAATAAAATATTTGGAAATTCTAGCTAGCACTTCACTAGGGGCCAATTCAACCATTAAAAACTTTTTTACTAATAATTGGTGTTTAATCAATTAAAAACTTTTCTATAATGTAGGGCTCAAAAATACAAACTTAGGTCTGAATTGAATAGCATGGAAATTTATTTTTGTCTTTGTTAATTTGGTTAGTAATTGTTTCATTAATTTTTCTTTTAATTTGGGGCTATTATTTATTTTATGTTGTTTGAGAATAAGTGTTTTCACAAGTTTAGTTGCAGGTTGGTCATCTTATTCTAATTATTAATTATACCCAAACGTAATTACCGTACTCTTTAAATATCACAATTATTGATAAATGGTATCAAAGTTGACAACTGTACGACCTTTTGATCAGTATTGGTTACTATGTATTTAAAAAAAAATATATTTACAAATATTATTCCAATGACGATCTGACTAACGTAAACGGATGGGGATGAACAGGGTGAATTTACTTACCCTCGCTGATGGGCTAATGTTTTAAACTTCCGGCATATATATAATCGTTTATCGGTGATGGCAAGGTTGGAGTTCGAAGTTATGCTGGATGTTATGAAAATGATTACTCCCTCACCTCATTTGAATGTTTTTCCCAATCCTTTTTCACGTAAATGTGTGGTTTTTTTCTTTCTAAAATTCTACTTTCCTAATGCCTTCACATCAGAGTAACTAATATTTATATATGCCTATAGCATAAGCGTATAGATAGACGTGGTGATAAACACTTATATTTGATTTGATAAACTGAATCGCTATTTTAATTGGAGAAAGATGAAGAAAACGAGAATTGAACTCTTAAAACACGGCTGAGTTTTGTTTCAGTTGTGAGTGTTTGATGATTTGTTTTAAAATTAGACGTATTTAACGTACACTTTTTTAACTGATTGTTTATATAATACATATACTATATAACTCAACTCTAGAAACAGACAACATTTATTCTCCCCCTGGTGGTTAATTCATTACCGTGAAAGGGTGAACCCCAATTTCACCCATGATAAATTTATCGGCCGAGCTGGTATTTAAACTAGGAACCCTTACGACAGTAGAGAGACACGCTACAGACTGAGCAAAACTTTTGGACCTTTTTTTCTTGTTAAAAATTAAGTGGGCTATCATTTGCCCGTTAAATATCTGCTGGCAAGCTAGTGCTGAACATTCAAACTCCGCCAAAACTCCGCCAACACTAAAGCTCCACCAATAGATTAAAGATGTTATATTATTAAAAAAAAGAGGTTAGAAAAAAATTAAAAGTGTGATAAAGAGTGTAGGCCTACGTCAACACCGTCACTCTAGCAATACTCAGCCTCGTTCTTTTATTTAAAACGGATGTGCACCGAGACAAAGATATTTTCAAATACAATCAAACTTTTTTAATTCAAGGTCCAAGCGATATCTAAGTAATTCTAAATATACAAAATTTGAATTAACACTTTATATTAGTATCTAGAAGGTTGGTACACAATAGATCAATTGCCTTAAAATATGATACATATAAACTCACATATTTTATATATGCTATATAATATACACATACGCAATAAATATATATAGACATACATGAAAAAAAAGGATAATTTAAACACAAAATATTAAAACTGGGTAAAATAAAAATATCAAAACTAGACTTAATTCAGCAAGGAATTTGTGGTTATATTATCACACAAAAGTGGTGAAAGCTGAGTAAACACATCCCTATTTTAGGAAACCCGCTTGCCACTGGTTTAAAGTCCGGCCCCTTATCTTTTACTTTCAATAGCTCGAACTTTATGTGCTATTCTTGGCGTATAAGGGTGATTTATTAAATAAGTTGACTTATGTTAGGTTTTGAACCAAGTACAAACTTTAAAAAAATTAATAGGTTTCAAATTATTCAAATAATTCCTTCAAAGATATGAAATAAATATTTTTTAAACATTGATTCAAATAGGAATTTCATAGGCAGTCATGTTGGTTTTGAATTATTCAATTTTTCGAATTAATCAATGTCGAATTAGACGGATCCTACTATGCGAATGTAGATGGTTCAAATATCGATTATTGCTAGATGATTTTTATCAATTAATGTTTTATAATTTAGTCCGGGCACTGATTTATTTATTTATAATGTATGCATAGGCATATATTTAAAATTATAAATTCATACTGCGTTTTGTGTATATGATACAATATATAGGTGTGTGTGTTGGCTTGTGGCTTGGTAGTGTTTTGGTTTGTGGCTTTTGTCCACCTTTAAAAAAGTACTTCAGTTACAATTATTTATGCAATATGAGAAACAAATAATAAGATACAGTCCTACATACTTTGTTTTATATTGTGTATTAGGCACAACCTTACAAAAATTAGTTTAGAAAAATAATTGTCAATTTTTATTTTTATTATGACCTATTCCACATATACAACAGACTCGTGATTAATCGAGGTAATTCGGACCGAGCCAACCTCTGATAGGAAGAAACTTGGATGATACGTAGCGTGTAGGATTAATTGGCTATAAATCAATAACATGTACATTGTTTTTATAGATTGTTTGTAAGTTTCAAATTATTAATTTATTAAAACACATTACATCACAAATTATTACACTTACTGTCCTATAAAGTTAGGCTAAATTAATTTTTTTTAGCAAACTGTACTTGAAACTGTATTTTAAAACAGTCTTTTAGTATAATTTATTTGAAAAAATATTACTAGAACATATTATATTACCAAATACTAAAGTCTTACATTTATTATAGAGCTAGGATAATCAAAAAAATTAACATATTTGACACTTTGACAGAAGTAGTGCCTCGGTTAACACGGATCCTCGGATAGTCGCTAGACTACTGATCATATTTAACAGAATTTGCGTGGAGTGAAAGGGAAAAACTCCTACCATACACATAACTGGGGTTCAACCCCTGATCTGCCAATCTCCAGGATATTGTCATCGTTACTTCTCAAACAATCTGACCACAGAAGCGGTTAGCATTTTTTTTTAGCTCCGCGTTTAGGTTATACGTTTATGTAATAATTATGCTAATGATATTTTGTGGAAGGTTATATTTATAGGAAGTATACCCGTATTTGCGTGGAGACAGAGTGGAGAACAATTTTGATAAAACCACTCTCAGGACATCCGACTAAGATCCTAACATCGAGCTCCACGTCATATGTAGTCTAGTCTATCGGGAGGATAGCGCGTTAGACCGTTCGGCCACCGATGTGGGTAGCATCACTATTGAGAGACCCGTCGTCCCAGATGGGCGAGAGTCGGTAGCGCTGACCTCTCGCCCAGTCGGTACGGGCCGCGTGGCCCACAGAGCGGTAGAAGTGGTGGCAGTCCGTCTCTCCTACCCCTACCCCCACCCCTCACCCGGCGATTCCTCGACGGCCGAGCCGACAGACATGCAAAGGATGTCCGGTGCGAGGTAGCAAAAGTATCCGCCCTTCGGCCGGCTGCCAACCCTCGTTATAAATGACGCCAGATGACCTGGGGAGGTCGTTCAACCCGACATGAGAAAGGGGATTGGGGGATCCGGAACAAGTGGTTGCCGGCATCCTCATCAAAAGTGGTATTACAAAAGAAAAATATTAACCTAATTTTAGTGTCTCTATTAATTGCTAATTACAAATCTTAATGTGAGATGGAAGAGGAGACCTGAGAAAAGGTGTTTTTGCGGTTTTCATAAAAAACTATTTATTTCAGCAAAATTCGTCAAATATTGCTCCTGTAGAATTCAATTTTCTGTACAGAGGAATCTCATCAGCTAATTATTATTATTATTATTATTATTATTATTATTATTATCACCGCGACTTACTACCCGTCCGGATTATACGCATTTACGCTAATGTGTAATATTAGGGTGATAGTGAGATGAAATGGAGGACCTACAGTTTAACGTGGGATCCGAACCACGGTGGAGGTCTGGCATTCCCCACATTCACAAGTTGTGATTAATACACGTCTTGTCAGAGGGGAAGGGAGGGTTTGGCAATCAGATACATCTGTGGTGGGACTGAGGATTGAACCCCGGACCCCCAGCACATAAGTCCGACACCTTACCCCCTAGACCATCAGGTCACCCATCAGCTAATTAATATGTCATGAGCATATTAGTCTTTTGTTTGAAGAAACTTATAAATGAATAGAAAAATGTTATTACATTCTAGGACACATTTGACAAATATCCAACAACTGCTTGGATACTTATGTGAAGAAAATTAATAAACCTTATTGGATAAATATTTGATTTATTTTCCTAACAAATTAACTGCTAAATACTTTTCTGAAACTCACAATGCCTGCTATCTATCTATCTATCTATCTATCTATCTATCTATCTATCTATCCTTGAGACGTCTGGATTAAATGGTATTACTAAGCTAGGTGTTGTCCGTGGGATGAAAGTCTCTCTTTTTGACTATGACCGCGTTTCTATTTCTAAAACATTAGAATAGGTTTTGAAAATACATTATTAATTAATTAACTTCAAAAAGTCAAAATTGTTTTTTTTAAACTTTTACTTAACAAAGTTTCACTTAATATCGTAAGTGATAAAATTTAAACCATATATTTTTATAAATAATTTACGTAAGATTTTGAAATAAACCTTAAAGTTATGGTATACTCACGACTTTTCAGACGTGACAAAATGCAGATTAAAATTAAAGTTTTGTGTGCCGACATATTTTATGTTTCACTCTAAATTATGGCATGATACTTTTAATTCTAAGTTTAGATCACTCTTCTGGTTTGCACTGAAGCGGAGCTGCTAATGATATTTAAATTTATTTTTATGGCCTCCAACAGTTTAATTACATAAAAAAACCAACTGGTTATTAGTACATTGGGATTTAGTTAATAATGACGTTTATAAACGCAGTAGATGAAGGAAATAAGAAAGCAAAGGGGAAATCTTTATAAAAAAAACAAAGCAAAGCTTTGGAAACTATATCACAAGGCCCAAGATATTACCTATGCGGTACTTAAAACTTTACAAGTGTTTCCATATTGGCCAAGTGAAAAAAAATATTTCAAAGGGGGTGAAAGTCAGTAAACGTCGTTATTTTATTACTTTTTGTAATTTATTCCCGTCGACTTGGAGATTTTTTTTAATTCCCTTTCTCTCTCTTTCGACGTTCTTGTGCAAAGTGTACATAGCATCGCAAGGGCCATAAAGATGGTATGGATAATCACAGACTTTCGTTTCTTGTAATTTATGACACCCATAAAATTGCATGATAAGCTTCTTGTTAATATGTTGAGGTTTTTTTTCGGTGTGTGTATATGTGTGTTTATTTAAGCTGTATTGGTGCATAAACTACCTTTTGGAAATAAGTTTCGCATCATGTGATGTAGCTTTTTAGATTATAAATATTAAAGTTCTGACATTATATCTTAAGGGTTGGAGGGTAGGGATAGTGAAATAAGGCCTGTATGTTCAGTTTTAATAGATTTTATTTTTTCAAAATGAATTAAATATTTGGCTAGTAGAAACATAGTTTAATTTTCTTCGAGTCTCAACAGTACTTGAATATCTGTCAAGAATGTCCTAGAATTTGATAACTTTTTGTTAACATTTGAAAAGTTCATCATCAAATTCCGATAGGTTCATGACAGTTATTCAACAATATTGATATCAACAAAGGAATAAACTTAAATTTTATGGTTACACTGGAAAGATACTTGATTTATTTTGCCAAAAAAAAAAGAAAATAATAATATTAAAATTGCATAAACACCGATCTTTCTTCGCGTCTCTTTCAATCCCACCTTGAGGGTGGACTTTTCTACAATTAAAGGAATTATATATTGCTAGATTAAGTCTATGCCTAACTCTTATAGTTTAATTTTAACGTTAACATTTTTATTTGATAAGTAGACCATGAAACTTGACACGTATTCCATGTTCACTTTAGAAGTATTTATATCTTTTAGTGAATTACGTGCTGGAACGTCACTTGGTCAGATTTTCTAAAATAAAGGTATAATACAAATATATATATATATATATATATATTACTATTTACAATACTTAAAACACTATGTATTGTACCCTCATTTTAGAAAGTGAGACCAATTTTCATTCTAGCACGACCTTCACTAGAACTAATTCATCCTTCTAAAGTTGTGAGAAATGTGATGATTTAGACTATGTGTGCACAGTCGACAAATTGTGTAAGCCCTTTTTCGTCGTTACAATGTGTTCATTAAGTGTGACTGTAAGTGTGCACACAGACAACGACACGACAATCTGTGTTTCAGTGGTTGAATAGAGTTGTGGAGCGCCACAACATTGCGACTACTTTTTTCTGTCCTAACATGCGTCTAGACGGGCAATAAAAATTGAACATTGCCAAAAATATTTTCCAAATATATGGCCCTAAAATATTGCCGTCAATAAAAGTGAAGCTTGTGGCTGAGAAATGTTTGAAGCTTGTGGCTGAGAAATGTTTGAAGCTCGTGGCTGAGCAATGTGTGTGGCTCGTTGCTGAGCAATGTGTGAAGCTCGTGGCAGAGAAATGTGTGAAGCTCGTGGCTGAACAATGTGTGAAGCTCGTGGCTGAGCAATGTGTGAAGCTCGTGGCTGAGCAATGTGTGAAGCTCGTGGCTGAACAATGTGTGAAGCTCGTGGCTGGGCAATGTGTGAAGCTCGTGGCTGAACAATGTGTGAAGCTTGTGGCTGAGCAATGTGTGAAGCTCGTGGCTGAGCAATGTGTGAAGCTCGTGGCTGAGCAATGTGTGTGGCTCGTTGCTGAGCAATGTGTGAAGCTCGTGGCTGAGAAATGTGTGAAGCTCGTGGCTGAACAATGTGTGAAGCTTGTGGCTGAGCAATGTGTGAAGCTCGTGGCTGAGCAATGTGTGAAGCTCGTGGCTGAGAAATGTGTGAAGCTCGTGGCTGAACAATGTGTGAAGCTCGTGGCTGAACAATGTGTGAAGCTCGTGGCTGGGCAATGTGTGAAGCTCGGGGCTGAGCAATGTGTGAAGCTTGTGGCTGAGCAATGTTTGAAGCTTGTGGCTGAGAAATGTTTGCAGCCACACATTGCCGTATGATTGCATGTTTACACTATGACAGACTGGCCAAGATGGATAATACTGTACTTGCTTCTGCATCATTTATACTGCTTCATAATCATGTAAATAAAAATTAAAAAAAGAACACCTGGATATGTGAATGCCTTTTTTTGTTGAGCAAACGTGAAACAACAAATATTTTAACCTTGGATATATTTGATGGTCAGGCAGGCACTGCCAAAATTCTGAGCTAGCCCAATTTATTTAACCCAGGAATTAATACTAGACAGCTGTTATCTGTTCAAAAATTTTACAAGAATATCAAAAATGTGATTTTGATCTTTTATTGAATATAATTTGTATAAATCATTGTTATAATCACAATAACAAGTAAAATATTGACACAAACCAAAGCGCGTGTAGTAGCTTTGAACTGCGCAGTGAATGGAGGGTCCGAGCAGCGCTGAGTGAGAGAGATGGCTACTTGTCAGGGAGTGAGACAGAGATAGACATGTCTGAGCCATTCAAAATGTTTTCCAACACAGCAACATACGAGCAACAACTGCAATAGTCAGCCACGTACCGGCTACAACATTACAGCGACACATTGCAGTAAAATATGGCCCGTCTAAACGAAACGTAGTTAAATTTTCTTCACATGGTGATATCAACAGTAAATGTTGGATATTTGTCATGGGCATAGCGGCATTAGATGGACAAACTTTTTAAATGAAGAGAAAATGTAATAATTAAATTCCAGAAAATACTTGACAAACATTAAAAAGCTGTTGAGGCAAAGAAAATTAAACTGTCTCTACTGGAGAATTATTTGATTTATTTTTGAGCAATATAATGTTTTAATGTAAAAACTACAAAAATAATGCTGTTAACTCGTATTTCCTACACTCCTTCTTTGAGGCATCGTGTTAAATACAACCTCCCTAATTCCTTAGTATATAAGAGTATAACCTGAATGGGTAGTAAGAAGCGATAATAACAAAAAATATTAGAGAGTTTATAATGTAATTATTTGGGGATGATGCGTTGTAGAGTTTCTGAGAAAGGTGTACTTATAATAATATGTAGGTTACTCGCTTTGCTCGTTGGAGGCTCCACCACCAAACCCCCAGTAAGTTTTCTCTGCAAGTGGAAGTAAACTAATGTAACTCCAGAGCAATTTTTTTGCCATAAGAGACCTCCAAAGAAAGGTCCGCACCAACTTTAAAGTTGCTCCGCCATTTTGATATTTATCAGGGGTTAACAATTTTTTTAAATTTTTTTGGAATTTTCCCATCGGTTACAGGCTAAAAGCTATAGTTTTGCCAAATTTCAAGTTTCTAGCTCATCTGTAAGTGGGTGAACATTAATGTCAGTAAGTGAGTCAGCCATGTGGCTTTATAGTAGTATCATATCCCAAAGGAAAAATATGTATATCCAGGAGGGCCTTTTTTTTTTAAATGCAGCCTTAGAGTTGAGCAAGTGCTACTTGCTATAGTACGTTTACGACTTTAGTTTACTTGGATGACAACTCAAAATGTTACTAGAAATAGTCCCAAATGTATCCTTACGCCAACAGTTGACATCTGTCACGTTTGATAACTGTAATGAAAACATATGGTAATGTATGAATGTGATAGTTAGCCACAGTAATTTAGGCCAATATAATTTATATGCATTTGAGGTCAGGCAGAAAGCATATTTATGGTTTGATTACACTTAAAAAATGTTATTCCCAGCACTTTTACAAGCGGTGTGACTAACTAACATAGCTTCAAAATGGTGACCGACGAATTTAAACCATGTGATTAAACATGACGGAAACAAGTTCTGTACAATGATGCACCCACGCAATGGATAAACATATTTCATTCAGTTAAATATCTCGAAATACGGTAAAAGAATCATAAAAATATTTATTATATAAATATATATAAAAATGACGTATTTTCTCTTTTCCAAGTAAATACGATTCCCGTATTAAAAGGTATTGATGTATGCACTATATTACATTTTAGATAATATTCATAAATGAAGAATTAGTACTTTAATTAGGTTTAAAATATTTTTTTTTCTGTTTGAATAAAACGAAATGATTAAAAGTAATTAAATAGTGCAAAATAACTCAAGTTTACGTTATTTTAAATGTAAAATATAACGTATAATTAAAAAACTTAAGGTGTGGAAGAAGGGAGCACCAGTAGTTTCACAGTTTTTATAGCATTACAAGCATTACATTTTTTGATCAAAATAAATCAAATATGTCTCCAGTAGCAACATAGTTTAGTTTTCTGCACATACTAATTTCAACAGATCTTGACTATCTCTCAAAGGTGTCCTGGAATTTTGTCAAAACGTTTTAAACAAAGATAAAAAGTTTTGTCAAAATTCCAGGACACCCTTGACAGATATTCAAGATCTGTTGATATTAAAATGTGCAGAAAACTAAACTCTATGTTGCTACTGGAGGCATATTTGATTTATTTTGGTGAACAAATTTCAATTCTATAAAAACCGTAAAAAAATAATTGCGCTCCCTTTAGCCGCACCTAAACATTAATAACAAAACTATGATCTTTTACAAGTGTTGGCAACCCAAAACCTTAACATATGATTTCTGAACTGTCATCCAGGCAAAAAACCTATCGTGAACAGACTGTACCTGTTGCTTAGTGATGTAGATGGGTTTGTTGAGGATGATCCACGTGACAGTCTCGTGGCACGCAGGCATCGTCGTGGACCCATCGTACGTCATGTAGCTTTCAGTTTCCGGCAGGAGACCCCGGATTGACAGTCTTTTCACCTCCACCTCTTGGCCTGAATTGCAACAAAAAATAAATTCCTCCTCCAAATCGTACACTATCAAGTCTACCTTGAAAGGTAGCAGCAGTTTTAAGGATAGTGATGTAGAGGGCGCGAGAAAAGACCAATGTCTTTCTGCAATTCTTAAAGCAAAAACATTTTCTTTTATTAAAAATAAATCAAATATTTCTCCAGTCAAAATATGTGTTACTTTTTTTTTCACATGGTGATATCAACAGTTGTTTAATATCTTTCATGAGCATAACGGCATTAGATGATGAACTTTTTAAATAAAGAGAAAAATTTGTCACTAAATTCTAGGACACCCATGACAGAAATTAAACATCTGATAAAACTACCATGTGAATAATACTGTACTCCTTGAAGCAAAATTTGATTTATTTTGAAAATAAAACATTTTTATAAAAATGAAAAAAAAGGTAAACATATCTCGCGTCACTTAAGAGTCGGAGGGAGATAAATTGTCTGTATTGAAACCACAGATTAATATGAAGAAAGGAATATTTCAAAAATTATAATCCCAATTCACTAGCAGGCTTTTTATTTCTCTTCTATATTTAAATAAACTCGCAATATCGAGAAAAAAATAAAATGTATTGCTAGCCATCAATTAAAATTCAAATGATAAATTTTACGCTAAATGTCGGAATAAATAAAAACTACCCAAACTTTTGATGTAAAAAAAATTGTTGTCTTAAAAAAATTAATAAGATTTTAAAAATACCATATTTTTTTTACCACAAAATAAATTATTTTCTGGCCCAACATACAAAATTGCTGTAGCCAGCCCAGCTATTTGGTTACAAGTAGTTCAGTGGTTTTGTTAATTTAAGAATTCGAAGGATGCTAAGCATCTAAATAATAGGATTTTAACAAATTTAAATTCTGTAGCTTTTGGTCCAAGCTTTATTTATTTACCACTCAGGGAATATATTTAATGATATTTGGCGTACTATTGTAAGTGTTGCAATGCACTTTCGAGTTCCTAATTCCATAAAGTAAGTAAGAGAACTAGAAGATACCGAATTGGTCAGCCCTATATTTATTTAATTATTATGTAAAAAAAAACGGGATTATATCAGTGTATTATTTGATTGCTGTGAAGCAGGAAGTATATCACAATATAATATAATCAAATACAAATTATTACCAAAGGATATTATTATATTACCAAAATTGAAGTACCTGGCTTTGCCCAGGATAAATATTTTAGGGTAAGAAGATAGAGTAAGTGGAAAGTTTAAAAAGTATAAAATAGTTAAAGGGGTAAAATGGGTAACAAGGGAAAAAATGGCTAAAATGACAGAGAGAAAAAAAATGCAAGAAATAGTAAAAAGGGCAAAAAAGAACATAAAAGGGTAAAAAACGATAGGTATGTAGGGAAAATATAAAACGAATAAAATTAAAAAGTATTTAAAGGTAAAAAGGGTGTAAAGTAAAAGGAATAAAAAGTATAAAAGGCTAAAAAGGTGCAAATGTTGAAAAGGATAAAAATAATAAAACGGGTAAAAACTATGTCCTGTTAAAATTTTAAATTCCGGCCTCAAGATGCATTGTGTACGTACACAGGGGCTACCATGACCCGCATCTCACACCTGTATAGAATTTTGTAGTAAATCTATCTCACGGTGTTATATATCTTCATTTTTTTTAGGATTTGAATAATTTAAAAAAAATCAAAATTTTAAAATTCCGGCCTCTAGGTGTGTGTGTTCGTGCACAGGAGCTACTCATTTTAAAATTTCAGGCTTCTATGTGCGTTAGATATAATTAAATGCTCATATATAAACTCTTCATTTTATTATGTACGAGACCCACCTCGGTGGCGTATTTAGCTAACGCGCTAGTCGTGTTGAGCTCGACTGCTGAGGACGGGGAGATCGAGGTTCGAATCTCGGTTGGGTGAATTGGGAGGGTTTTTTTCTAAATGGTTTTCTACTCTCCCTTAACGCAAATGTCGGTTCACTTCCTCTAATTCACCCTTCCCAATTCCTAATTCACTAGCGTAATTAGTACTTAAAGCGTATAACCCGAAAGGGTAGTAAGACGCGGTGCTAAATATTATTATGTATGAGTTTTTTAAACTTTTTTCCAAAGCAGTTTTTTTTACTATTTTTCATAGTCCTAAATAAATACTATGCGTATCCATATACAGGGTGGGCCGTACCATGCGGGACCCACATAATCTGTGGATCAATGACACAAAAATAATTAAAGTTTATATCATATGGGTTCCACTTGACCTTGTTTCCGAGATGGTCATTTTTGTACTCCAGTAATGTGAAGCTGCTTAAAATTAGAGGAAGTGTTCTAAATAGCTACCATTGGCCTGAATACAAGCTTGTATTTGTCCTGTTGTAGAATACCGCGCTCTTTCTAAAAAACCTGGTGTATGTCGGATTCGTTGGCAGTCGTAGTGTTTACGTTGACGAAGTAATTCAATTTTGGCAATGGGTGTTCAGTTAATAATTGGCTTAAAGTGGCCCCACAGTAAAAAAAAATCTATTGGGTTTGAGTTTGAGGAGCGCTCAGGCCAACCAGTAGCTCCTACACGACCTATCCATTTGTTAAGAAATGTTTCATTCAAGAAATGTCTGTGTACAAAGAGTTTAGTGGAATAAATTGGCTGTAGCTTTGAAACAGTCAAATGGGACACAGATTTGAAGAATTAAAAAATATATATATTTGTGTTTCCTGTCCACCGCTGAAGTGGGTCTCACATCCTACATATACTCTGTATAGTCTTTCATACATTATAGATACATATACCTTGGTTATACAGGGTGGGGCCGAAAATATTAAACGATTAGTAAATTGAAAATTAGCGCTAAAATTTAAAAGTTTAATATTCACTAGACAAATAAAAGCAAACTATATAATACCATTTATCACTTTTAGAAGCTAATGCCACCGAGATGAGCTCCACCGGACGTCAGACAAACCTTAGCATGTTGTCCTTCACTTTACTCAGCATAGTAAGTTTAATTGTTTCCGACCCACCCTGTATAATGTTTCACTCCTCAAGTTATGAATATATTTTTTATTAAAATTCATTAATATAGAGTACTAATTTTTCTTAGCACCGTGTCTTACCCTTGTGTGTCCTACGCTTGTGTAATAATTACTATAATGAGTTAGGAATGCGGAGGGGTACTTAAGAAGAAGTGTACCCGCATTTATGAGGATAGAGAGTGGGAAACCATTTAGGTAAAACTACCCTCAGTAATACCGACCGGGATTGAACCATAACTTACCTGGTCATCAGCAGTCTTGTCTATTGCGAGAGTAACGCCTTAGACCAGGTGGAAACCAAAGTGGGTGGGTTCTAATTGCTTATAAGACACAAGTAATGTATTTTGTTATAATCTTTGTAAAACCAATTTATATTAAAGTAGTAAAACTGTTACTAAGATTACTATATAAGATCAATAGCTAGTTAATACTGTATAGAATTTGTAAACAAATATATTATTTTATGTTATTTTCATCCAGGATTTTGATGACCCTTGATTATAATCTAAAAAGGTAGATAATTTTATTTTATTTTATAAAATATGACTGTACTCACCCCCATGTCTGATTTTATCCAACTGATCTGTCAGTATCCTCAGCTCTGGATTAGACAGATCCCCGAGCTGGAGGGGGAAAAAACACATCAAACAAATGTTTTACTTTTGCAATTTTATAACACAACCACAAAGAAAAGTAATTCATTTTACGATACATCCAAAACAAATGAATTTTAATTATAAAGGAATTTAATACGCCAGATACAGATGTATCCCCTGGGTATTAATACGTTATGTCTACGTACGTTCTGTGTTCTTAAAAACAGATTCAAGATATTTATATTATTTTACCAATTTACCGTAGATATTTTGAAATCATTCTATATTTCAAATGAACAGTAGCCAGATGAATGGCTGGATTATAGATGCATATGCATGAATGGATATTTGTGCTAGATTAATAGATCTATAGACGAGGGATAGAAGAATGTGTGGATGAATTACAGGTATATAAACATACAAATGTAGCTTTGCATATTTATTATATATATATTTATATTATTTATATCTCTCCTAAGTATATGTGTATTTTTATATACCTGTAATTTAATACACAGGATACTCTTATCATATATATAGTTTTATATATGTAAATAAACTATATATATGTTTTATGTATGTACACAAGACGGCCTTAAAGATAGAAATTTAAATTGCTATATAAATAAATTTAGATTAATTCACTAATTTGGATGGGTATATATGTAGGTATATATAGAGGTATATATATAAAGGTATATATATACACATTGATATATATGGATAGATAAATGGATAAATATATATGGATGTATATATATATATATATATATAGAGAGAGAGAGAGAGAGAGAGCGAGTGAGAGATACATGTATACATGTTTTTTCCTACTAAGAAGACATTGAGATAAATTCCATTTAATGTGATTTGGTGTTTTACATAATAAGTAATTTTTTTTGTTGGGAAAGATTTATCCACATTTAAAAGTGCACTTTTGAGTACGCAAAATAAACTTCGTTTTTATTCCTAGCTCACAAATTATTAGTTGATAAGAAATAACACTTGAACTGACTTCGAACCATGAGGTCTTTTTCTTAACCCTTTTTCGACCCGATAACTCGGGTAAGGGTTTTAGAAGGGTGAAGGGGCATAGTAGATTAGGAGGGAAATAAAGGTGGGTACTGAGGTATCAACAGGGGGGGCGGGGGGGCTTCGACGGATATAAGAGAGGGAGAAGGGCGGATGGGGTAGAGGAAACAATCCTGACCATGGCAAGTCCTCTCTAAGTACGTTAGCCGCTACATCAATCGCGAACAAATCCTACCCCGAGCTTATGAGTCCGGCTTGGGAGAGTTACTCAGCTGAGTGGTCACTTTCCTAACTCGATCCTCTCCTTAAACTCCTTCCCCTTCACCCCTTCTCCTGCCCTTCCAAACACATACCAACCACCCACATCCCTTTCACGAAGTTATCGGTTACAACTTCGTGAACAAGAATTCGGTTAATTGAACTAGAGTAGGTTTCCCTTTGCATCTTCGATGAATGGTTTGGAAATAGACTGTCGCTCGAAATCCTAAAGTTTGTATTGTAAGCCGGATAGCTACTAATTTATTTACACCATGTCTTACTACCCGTTTGGGCTATACACGTATATAATAGTTAAATCAGTGTGTGAGGGATCAGGAAGGTTGAATTTAGAGAAAGTGTACCCGAATTTGTGTGGATTAAAAGTGGAAAACCATTTGGATAACAAAAAAGCTGGCCTAATTTCCCACGAATGGTATTCAAACACCTATCTCACAGTCATCGTGAGTATAGTCTATTATGGCCTTTTAAACCATTCGATCACTGAAGCGTATATAGAGATGACTAAAAGTACACTTTTCAAGAAATGTACCCACATTGGCATGCAGATAGATGAGCGAAGTTATTTAAGAAAATCCACTGTCAGCACAACAATACGGGATTAAGAACCAACACACCCCTTCCCTATCTCCCCACCCGTCTTTGTCACCAGAAAACAAGAATGAACGAGTGTGACGTTTAGTCCGTGTGCCCACCCGATGTGTGTACTGGTTTGTGTATTTTCTATACACGCTTAAAAGACGATGTGATTCCGCATTATTATGAAAAGATGCTCTAAAAACCTACAGTAACTATCGTTACGATTGGCTACGGAGAATCCAATGACAGGTAGCTAAATAAATTAACATTGATATATAAATCTAAGTGAATGTATCTGCGATGGTAAAGGTAACGGTAGCAATTTTCTAAACGTGGTATAATTTAATAAAGCTAACTTTAAATAACGATTTGTAGAAATATCTATAATATATTGGGGCTATCGTTATTTTAACTTAAAGAATTGATTGAGTTAGTAAAATGTATTTAAAATTATTTTATTTCAACGTATTTTTATTGGACATAGTATTATACTTTCCAATTATTTGATAAACAAAATCATGTGATTAAGGATGCGGCATGTTTGCAGAAAAATACATTAGAAATACTTCTAAGTTTGTTAAGGGCTACGAGGATCAGTGGACGTGAATTTCAGCCGTACTGCTCTGGTTGTAGTGGCCAGATGTCGGAGTTTTTATACAATTAAGTCCTACGTTAAATACACGTTTTAAATACATATATATAATTTGCTGAACCCTTCCTTCACTCTCTGACAAGACGTGTATTAATCACAACTTGTGAATGTGTGGAATGCCAGGCCTCCACCGTGGTTCGAATCCCACGTTAAACAGTTTACCGTGGGTCCTTCATTTCATCTCACAATCACCCTACCAGTACACATTAGCGTAAGTGCGTACGGCCCGAACGGTTGGTATAAGACGCGGTGCTAATAATAATAATAATAAATATATTTAAACTTAATTAATATATATATATCTATATATATATATATATATATATATCTGGAACACATTATATACATTACAAATGGCAAGAGCTTCACTTTCCGAACTTGTTGCAGACCCTCCTTTCTCAACGTCCCAAGTAATAATCAGAAATGTTACTCCGCGTCGCTCATCTGCTACCGACATTAACTTTTCACATTCTCTTTCTGACTCGTTCCTTTTGAGATTGAAGGGGTGGGAATTGGAAGGTTCCACGTGTGCATGAAAGTCATAAGTTGACTGACCTAGCATGGAGATTCATGTTTTATCTACATTAGAAAAAAAAGCACAAACCTTATACGTTTGTTAAATAGATTTTTTTTCTTTAATACGTTAATTAGTGAGAAACAAAATATTAGTTCATTTTAGAGTTTCACGAAATGAAATACCTGTTCTTCTTTTAGCCTCCAGTGGGCCTCCAATTATAATATAGTAGGATCGTTTTAAACACAATTCCCATTTTAAAACTAGCTAGGGTATCTAACCCTCACTTTATTAATCGATTGATTATATCAGTACACGACTTGTATACTAACTTATTCTATAGAACAGAAACAACTGGTTCTTGGGTTGTTAATTTATTCTTTTAAACACCTCTTCTTACTACCTGTTATGGTTAAACACCTCTTTCTTACTACCTGTTAAGGTTAAACATCTCTTCTTACTACCTGTTAAGGTTAAACATCTCTTCTTACTACCTGTTAAGGTTAAATATCTCTTCTTACTACCTGTTAAGGTTAAACATCTCTTCTTACTACCTGTTAAGGTTAAATACCTCTTCTTACTACGTGTTAAGGTCAAACACCTCTTCTTAATACCTGTTAAGGTCAAACACCTCTTCTTACTACCTGTTAAGGTCAAACACCTCTTCTTACTACCTGTTAAGGTCAAACACCTCTTCTTACTACCTGTTAAGGTTAAACGCCGATTATTAATTCATAACTGTGCTGGGAGATATCTCAATTTTACAAAATATATAATTTTAGACCATGACACAAATCCCTCAAGTTTGAGTTTAATGCAAATATTGATTATTAAACTGAAGGAAATGGGACGAGGAAGGTAATTTTTTTTAGTGAAACTGCACTCGTCTTTACGTGGAGGGAGAGTTAGAAACGATTAAGGGAAGAACACCCTCTGGATTCTTAACTTCGATCTTCTAGTCAAAGGCAATTCAGTTAAACACGAGTCATTAGAGTCATCTGTGGTCCACGGGCCACTGGTGGTCCGCAAACGGGACCACAGGAAAGTTATAAATGGAGAGTTTAAGAGTGCAAGGTTGACTGGCAAAGTCTTCTAAGTCAAAAATAGTATATCACGCAACTAGCTTTACATTTAAATTATTTAATTCAGACGAATTTTTAATATTTTTTTTACTGTTTGATAAACACGTACGTACGTTAATAGAATTTTCGTTCTTATCAAGGGAACAGCTATGTAGTGTACTAGGGTGACTGGTCCGTATGGGCCTAGAACGCTTACCAAGGGTCAACTGTTGGGAAAACTCGAGAAACATCGCATCGGAGCATTCTACCACCGATGTATGTATACTTTGTTTACCTTGAAATGTGGCGACCTAACCTTACCTGTCTCCGCTATGGTGCAGCCTATATGATAAGACCATAGTGTGATTATTAAAGATAAGACAGCTACCTTGGACATTTAAACTGTTGCTATAGCATACAGGTTGTACTATAGTGTACATTGTAAACCGTCAAGACAAACGTACCACCTTTTAGGGTATATCATGTAGGACCCGTCCTTAAGGTTTTTTTGGGTGGTGGTGGGGGGGGGAGGGAGGGAGGAAGTTTGTTATTTCTAACGTTATATTAAGAGGGGGCAGGGAGCAGAATCCATTCTACGTATGGCTATTTTTTTTATCAATCTAAGACAAAATCTAAAAAAAAAAGGTTTGAATGTTAAAATTCTGAAATGTTTAATTTTCCCTAATGGACTAACATAAGCTCAATTAAATCACTAATTTTCACTGTATTATAGAAGTAATTTAAATATATATCTCATATTTTGCACAAATATAATTGATTACAACACATTACACCTGCCAACTGAGTTTTAGTCTTAGTAATAATAACAATTAAATGATTATACTAATTTAATTTACCAAATCGTAAACAGTTACGTTAGATGGAGGGGAAAGGGGGTGAAGAAAAATCTTACGATCCCTTACGTGTGTAGATAAGGGAGGGTCAAATATATTTTAAATTACGTAATTTAAGGATGAACCCTACCCACGCTGTTAAACTTCACTCACCTGCCCACGCCTGCGCCCTTCCGTTCATCACCAGAAATACCTCCTCCAATTTTTTTTTTCTTTATTTGAGAAACGAAGATGATAAAAGTTGAAAAGAAAGTAGGTGGGTGATATTATTCCCTTCCTCCTTGCATGTAGGGAAAACGTTCCCTTTTGACGTGGGCCCTGTGTACGCCATTTGAGTGGCCATTAGGCGTCATCTGCGACACCTGGTGCCCGTCCGACCCTTTACTAGGATGACGAGGAGGGTAAAAGGGGTTGAAAAGGGTTGCCTTGAGTGTAAGATGGGAAAGCGGGGTACGGGGGTTGTAAAAGGAACTAGTGGCAAGGTGTACCTTCACATTTACATTATTGCCACACGAACTAACGTAAGGGAGCACATATATTTCCCTGACACTTCCCAACATATGTGTGAGAGTGGTTGCTTGATTCAGTGATGGTTCCACGGTAGTAGGGGGAAGGGGGGGTGTTAGGGTTAAGGTTAAGGTTAGTGCGCAAGATTTTTTGTTGTATATTTGAGATAAAAAAAATTGAATATAAATTTGCACCGCGTCTTATCATCCATCACGGATACACGCGTTTAATTACCCGCTCCGGTTGTCGAATCTTTTAAAGCGTAACTCTCACGATAGTCTGGTGTTAAGATGACGGGGAGATTGGGGTGCGAATCCTGGTCATGTGTGCTGAGAGTGATTTTTACTAAGTGGCTTTTCACTTTAATTCCACGTAAACGCGGATACATTTACTCTAAATTCAGTTTATCAACTTAACCTACTGTCGTAGTTAGTAAATACAGGGAATGCCAGGCCTCCGCCGTGGTTCGGATCCCACGTTAAACTGTATGTCCATTTCATCTCACAATCACCCTACCATTATACATTAGGGTAAGTTCGTATAACCCGAACGGGTAATAAGACGTGGTGCTAATAATAATAATAATAATAATAATAATAATAATAGTAAATACAGGTAATGGCTCAAACAGGTAGTTGGACATTTAGTGGAGAAAAATTATTTCATTTAGTCAGCCGGTGTTCGTACCGCCATAAGAGCTTACCGTTTAATCCACAGTACCACTTATGCGGGTTTGTGTGTATACACTGTAGTAAATTAGGGTAGTATATTAAGGTGTGTAGAGAACGTTAGTTAAGGGCATTGTTTTTGCAGTTTTTACTATAAAAACTATTTTTGGCCAAAATAAATAATAAAATATTGCTTCAGTAGAAACATATAATTTTATTTTATTCATAAGGTGATATCTGAATATTTGTCAAGAGCATAGCAGTATTAGATGAGAAACTTTTTAATTGAAGAGGAAACTTGAAAATAAAAATAAAGGGAACTTTCTTGTATCGACTGTTATTTGTTCCAAAAGTTTTTTTATTAATGTCATTAGTTTACAATTGTAAGTTTATGGTTACATTATGATATATTTATAATGGCTATAATATTTAAAAAATATATGTTTTGTAGGTATCCAATGTATCCTCATGCTTGTTTTTTCAGGAGTTGTTTCTATTTGGTTTGTGAAGGTGCAGTTTGATTAGATTAGATTAGATTAGATTAGTTCCAAATAGTAATTTTTTAAGCAAATAAATTTTCAAAAATATGCATTATATTATTTCAGTCATCAAAAATTCTAGCCTATATTAAAAACAATATTTTAGATCACCACCGACACGTATAAACATGAATAAGAAGGGACACGTTACAAAATTGTCCAGCCGACATATTTTACCATAAATCATAGTGCTGTTTTTAAAAGTGTTATCAACTTTTGGGATATCCGGATATTTACACTAAAATAGTAGGTATAAGGGAGGGTTAAAGTACAGGAAATATACTCACATTTTCATGGATAAAGAGTGGTAAATTAATAAAAAAAAATACACGACAGATTCGAAACCCGATCTCCCCATCACCAATAGTCAATTATTTTTTGAAAGTGGTGACGTAATCAACGTGATCATTTCCACGGGAATTATATCACTATTGTCGCTACTTGACCGAGATCAACACACAACCTTTTCCCCAAAATTTTGAAATATTAATCTAATTTAATGTTCCCGAATTTTTATTTTTATTTTATTTAGCACCGCGTCTTACTACCCGTTTGGGTTATATGCTTTAAGTACTAATTACTCTAATTGGATTAGGAATTGGGAAGGTTGAGTTAGAGGAAGTGAACCCGCATTTGCGTGGAAGGAGAGTGGAAAACCATTTAGGAAAAGCCACCCCAGTTCACCCGACCGAGATTCGAACCGCCATCTCCCCACCCTCAGCAGTCGAGCTCAACTCGACTAGCGCGTTAGCCAACTACGCCACCGAGGCGGGTGAAAAGTACTTTTATAATTCTCTTGTTAAAATTTTGTTTATGTATATATTTTGTCAATTAGTTATATATTTACGAAGCACTCTCTATTACCACCCAAAATATTTTAATATCGTGATTAAGTGTTCTTCAGGTTACCTTGATAAAGCCCGTCAACCCTCTCACCCCTCTTTCCAACAGCTTTCAATCAGTTGATTGATTGGCGTGTATGTTAAAAACGTCAACACTACAAAAAAACGGCTCTTCTGTCATGAACAATTTATATTTTGACGTGAAGTGTTGGCACCGAAAGTAATTAATTTGTTTCTTATTTGTTAAAATTTATATGGAGAGTAATTTTTTTTTATCATCGCGTCTTACTACCTGTTCAGACTGTACGCGTATGATAATTACTCTAACGAGGTGGGGATGAGGAAGGAATCATTTTAGACGTACTCTACACGCATTTGCACGGAAGGAAAGTGGGAAACAACTTATGAATAGCCACCCCCAATAGATCTGATTGGGATTCAAAGTCCTGCTCTACCCATCAGCAGCAGGCCAGTCTAACACACACGTGACGCCTTATGTTATCAATGTTGAAAACAAACAAATTTCGTTTTGAATTTATAAATGGCTTTTTCTATTACAATTGAACTGTAGTTCGTCTGAATTAAACTAAATACACATGAACTGTATGTAAATAGCTTATTTATTTGAGCTCCTCCTACCCCACCAATCTTTTTTTTTTTTAACAATCGCACCGAACTTGTCCAGGTCTGCACTAGACAAACAAATAGTGTGAGAACACTAAGTATGATGTAACTGGCCAGTCCAATGTTTTCATTCCACTCTCTGGGTCTGTTCGGTTAGATGCTAGGTGATAGCGTCCTACTCCTCCCCCCTCCTACCCTTGAGCAATTGAATGGCAATTAAAACCAAATAACTCGTCTCGAACACAAACACAAGTCCAAAGCTGTGTACTAATCGGAAAAACACCCCTATCTCCCCCCCATCCCTTGATGGTGAATTACCACACGCACGGTAGATGAAAAGATCGGCCTGATAGAACCACCCCACTTTCATCAGGGGTCGGACAAACTTGTGGGATCAGTATTTTGACACATCAGGAAATGAGTAGGGGATGCCTTTTCCTGTCTTCCTCGGTAGGTAAAAATTTGATAACCCCGGGTTTATGAGATATGATCGGGGTCACTCAATGTTGAGGGGTGAGAGGGGCAGGAAACAAAGGGGGTGTTTGTCCCAGCTCCCCCTGTTGACCCCGATATTAATCTTTTTAAGTCGGGATGGAAAAAAAGAACGTGAGGGAAGGCTGGCTTTTTAATATTTCCATTAGCAATTTTTATAACACATTTGAAGGATAAAAGGGAAAATGAGGAAAGCCCAATTTTAATTGAGTTCTGTCGAGAGTAGGGATGTGGGAAAAGTATCGATACTAGTATTTTTTACTCAATAATTTCTACTCGATAATTTTACTGATATTAGTACTCACACTCCGGTATCAGATCGGTATCGAAATAATTTTTGTTGTTGTTAATTTCACTCGTGCTGGGAATCTGGAACTAAATGTTTACTAGGGTGGGCTGTGGAGGAATAAGAAGAACAAATGACCATACGATTGGCGACCAGTGACCAATGAACACGGTTATCAAAAACTAAACAAAATAACATTTTGTAAAGCTCAATGAACTTTCAGCTCAAAGGCGTCCCTATCAGACGAAGCATAAAAGGGTGTCCATTATTTTATAGTTTGTCAATAGTTAATAATCTATCTTGATAGAGTACACGTGTATAAACGAAAAGTGCAGTTAATTAATGGATTCTCCAAGAAATATATGTTGGAAGTTTTTTTAAAAGTTGGGTAGGTAAAAACTATCTTGTAAGATTTGTTTTAAAGTATTAAACACTGAAAATTATGATGGTTTTTAAATAATATGGAAATACAATTTTGATGTAAAAGTTGAACTTATTATTACTACTAAATAAAAAAAACCTTTTTTCAGATTAAAATTTCGATACCGATACTTATTGTTATCGAAACTTAGCTTTTGATACTAGTATAGTATCGATATTTTTCTTCTAATACTTTAATAAGTACAGTATCGATACTTTTCTTTCGATACCACATTCCTAGTCGAGAGTTATACCTTTATAATGCACTTTAGATTATGGCTAAAATAAGTATTTTATCATGTTAAAATTAATTAAAAAAGTATTTTCTAGGGTCCTTCTGGGGTTTGAGTTTCGTGTTAATTTAGACTGCCGATGACGAGGATATCTAGGTTCGAATCTCACTTGGGTGAACTGGGGTGGTTTTTCCTAAACTGTTTTCCACGCTCGTTACAAGCAAATGCAGGCTCACTCCTTCTATATTCAACCTTCCCTATTCCTAACCCATTAGCATAATTAGTACTTAAACGTATATCCCGAACGGATAGTAAGCTACGGTGCTAAATAAAAACAGCCATATTAAAAAAAATTGACACCGTTCTGTGGTTAACGTAAAGGGTATGTAAAACTATCTCAAACTTTCCTTAAACAAATGCAGTCATGTATTATTTTGTACACAACAGAAAATTCTTAAGTATTTTTTTGAAGCGTCAGAATTTCTGTTCCCATAAAATAAACAACTTATCTTGAGGGTCTTAAGTCTTAAGTGACTATTTAAGTACCAATGATTCATTATAAATATTTCTTTATATATAAAATAAAATCTATTTTGACAGCAGTGTTTGATCGATGCTATCTGGAAATAATACCATGAAAAGACAACTAAATTGCTTTATAATTAAATTATAGATATTCTATTTTTAAAAGAGTATGTTTCAGCTATGTAATATTTTGTTATTTTAAATATTTTAAAATATATTTTATAGTAATTTTAAAACCAATTTCATATTTTACTGATGCATGTTAATGGTTTTTAAATTCCATTCTTTATTAACTTTTCATAAAATGCCCTCTAAACTGGGATTGATTTTATCGCTAGTTAATGTATGAATTTTAAAAGTTTTTTTATCTCACCTCAATTGTAACATCTGTATACATTTTATTTCTTTTTAAAATGTTAAATTTATGTAGGTTTAATGTAATAATCGCTGCAACCATTATCAAAATAATATTAAAGACTAGAAATAACTCACAGTAGAGATTCATAATTAGAATAATTTTGATGAATATATGAGGATTTGAATGAATTTTAAAGGTGTTACCGTCTATTTTGAGAATGTATGTTATCTATATAACTCACAGAATAAAATTAAAAATGTATTTGTATAGCACAATAAACCAAGTATAGAGTTTATTACAATCAAATCAATTTTAAACCATAATGAATCATTCAGATTTATTAAATAAAATCAATAATTTTTATACTTAAGAACCATTAAAATTAACTAGCTACATGTTGTATGTGAATGAAATTTCATATATTTACCTTATAAATTTAACATAACATGCCAGTAACTATTAAGTGTATAATGTAAAATATTATTGTAGCTAATTAGAAATATATCTTATCATTAGCCTACACAAGATATTCTGAAATGGGTGAAAAATCTATCAATATTGAATTGTAGATTCCCTATTTCACAGTAATAAATTATTAATAGGTGGGAGCTACAGTTTAACGTGGGATCTGAACCACGGTGGAGGCCTGGCACTCCACACACATTCACAAGTCGTGATTAATACCCGTCTTGTCAGAGAGGAAGGAAGGTCTTTCCAATCGATTGAGCCGCGGTCCCCCAGATCCGAAGTCTGACACCTTTTACCCATAGACACACTTTAATTATATAATTTGTAATAATAATTCATAATTTCTTAGATACGAACAACCAGTCATTTAATTATATTTACATTCATAAACACTTTGCACCATTGAAAAGCTTTATCGTCTAGCCTCTAGCTAGCTAGCCAGCTTAAGCAGCAAGAGATGTTCCTCACCCCTGAAATGTAGCCCAAACCGCCAACACATTCATACTATCAAGTCGTTTCTCTACAACCTAAAGTACTTCAGGAATACCAATGCCGATTCTCCAAATACCACCCCCTCTCACTCCCCTAGAACTCCCCTCTCACAAAGAATCACATTCAAATTTAAACCTTTCCGTGTTTAAACCCAATCACTCATGGAAGGGAAACTCAGCACTATTGTTGGCGGTCCAAGGGAGAGGCCTGGAGGCGCGTTTTTTTTTCAAAGTCTGAGAGGGAGCTGGAAATGGGGCGGG
>CABFOW010003743.1:33106-68225 GCA_902141385.1 Timema californicum | reverse complement strand
TATGTTACTCGCTGATAATGTAGCTTTATATTGATGAAAGAATTTTTTAAATCGGTCCAGTAGTTTTTGAGTTTATCCATTACAAACAAACAAAAATATTTTCTCTTTATAATATTAGTGTAGATATCGTGTTTACCTACTATATGTCATAGTTTTAATGTTGTATGTTATGGTATTGGCATCACGTATGAGGAATGAAAACAAAATGGAGTGCGTTTTTTTTTACTTGGGGTGATTATTTATGCCAGCCATTAATTCACAACTTTGGTTTTCCATCACCTCGCCAAAATATTTTTGAGAAACTTGCTTCAAAACTACTTTCCTGTACCTTAAAACAAGTTGGTGTTTATTAATAACTACTTACCTATTCTAATGCACTCTTGAACTTAGTGAACCGGTTCGTTATCATATCCATTCAACAGAGCGACTTTTAAGAGCCCATCTCACTACACGGAAAGCATCTAAATTAAGTAGGTAATACAACTCGAACCAGAAGTCGCATCATAATGGGAGCTTCCGTATTCTACTTTAGAAAATACTAGAATTGAAACTAGTTAAACCATTATAGCATATTTTAAAATAAATGATACAGATGCCACAAATACATTCTCGCTTCAGCAACTAAGGAATGAAATATTGGTTTAGACTTGTAATACATGTGAAACAAAACAATATACCTCGTTATAGAAATATAATAGAAAAAAATCCGAATCATATGAAACCAAAGAGGATAAATGAAATGATATGCAAAAGCACAGAAACATGCTGAGAAATAAAGGAACCTCTGGGTTCATAAAATACCATTATCAACTCCCTCCTTTCCTAGACTTCCATTTAATGAAATCTTTTTGCTTGAAGATAGGAAATTATTGGTTTTATAAAATTATGTTTCATTTAAAAGTTGTTTATCTTTAAGAGCCCTAAAACTTTATAGTGATAGGTTATTTCGTATCTCAAATATTTGCGGAGATAGGAATAAAGTTGTAAATTTATACAAAAGCAATGTGCCCTCATAATCATTTTCAAATAATGAGATGATTTGTTTTGTTTTTAATGTTAAATATTAATTGGATACCAATTTTAATCAAAATCATTTGAACCTATTTTGTGAAAATCTATTGTTATCTTTTCACCCTTTAGTAAGCTACCCTTAATTTTAAATGTAAATAGCTAATTCACCAAAAACATCTGGGGAGGCTTATGGAAAGCAGAGATACAAAGTCTTTTCCTGATCGGCTCTTGTCCCAGAAACAGAAAGATGGCTTTGCAAAAAACGCTTTTTCGGGTTCAGAGGTTATGAAACGGGACAGCCATAAAACTCTCGAAACCAATATTTATTTATTTACAATCCAAATACTTTCTCTAAGAAGTAACGAGAAAGTAAAAATATAATGAAATTTAAGAATAACTATTTTAGAGGTATATAAAATTATTGCGCTTCTGGGTCACATTACTCGTAGCTCAGTTTCTGGCAAGATCAGGCAGTATTAATATACCTTAGGCCAAGGGACGCTCGAATGTACTAATTGTACATCTTTTCCTTGGAGACTCTCTCCATGTCCTGATGATATGAGGGGATACATATGATGGGGTGAAGCCAATGAAGATCTTAGCCTAACTTAAACCAAATTTACTATACCCTGATGACCGTTGGGGTAATTCCGCTTTCGGGAAAATACCCAAGGTATCAGCAGGGAATCAAGCCCGAGACCCCTAGGCTCGTAGTTAGGTGCATTGACTACCACACCATGGTGGTGGATTTCAGAACAGTAAGCTTACTTAATTGAGCTCAATGTTTCTGTCATCAAATGAATAATGAAAGAAAACGCACTTTTTTTTTACAAACTCTGGCTTGAGTGTAATAGACTAATCGTGTATATGATATGCCGGTTAATCAGACATGATGTGAGCCAGCCCTTCCTCCACAATCGATGATTTGGTGCAGTTTATAGAGGTCTTAAACCAATATTGTTTAACTATTACATTTGGTTTACCTGAATGTCTTGATGAAGTGCTAATGTAGTTAAGCTGAAGCTAATTGCTGAAGCGGTCGTATCATGCCCCTGTAAATGTTAAACATTAACTTTATAAAATAGTGGCTCACTAAAAAATATTCCTTGATTTTGATTCAGGCCTATAATAATTGTGTTTATACATACGTATAAGATAAGGAAAACTAACTTTTCTTAAACTCAAGAAAAAAATTTATCTGTAGGAGGACTCTGGTATGAAGAACAAGATCTGACCTTTAAAAATAATACTATATCTATTTTTATGTATTCATACGTCATGTCATATGTTTTACAGCTGTCACTAGTAGATTTGAAACTGAGTGATCCATGTGCAGACATTTTTTATTGAGCAACATATAACCGCTATATGAATGCCTTAATTATAATAGTCATATTCATTATTATATGTATACTTCAAGTGAATCTCACATTAATAAAATCGTGTATAATATAATACATTATAATTATAAACACAAGTTTTAATAATATTTTCAAATGAACTTTTTACCAAAGATCAACCCACCTCGGTGGTCGTATGTTCTAAGGCGTCACTCTTTCCCCGTAATGACGGGGAGATCATAGTTTGAATCCCTGTTGGGGTACTAAGGTTATTTTTCCTAAACAATTTTCCACTCTCTCTTCGCGCAAATGCGAGTACACTTCCTCTAAAATTAAACCATTCTCATCCTTATCACATATTCGTTACAAGTACACTTTTGTGTAACCCAAACTGATATTAAGAATAGGTGCTAAAAATATATATACTAACGATCAGATTCCAAATGACATGGACTTGCACTAAATCCTCAAGGGCAATTTTTTTTATCATATGGCCCTACCGGGAGAGATAAAACACCCAGATTCGGTCGCCTTATGTGTAGACTATTAGCCACTCTTGTGGCACAGAGCGTTGCCCGGGGTACTCCATGGGAGGCTGTCTTATTCGTCTACACGTCATACCCGCAATGAGATGAAGTAATGATAGCTATTATAGAGTCGTGGAGTCAGGGTGAGTCTTAACCTAACTTAAGACCAATTTACCAAATCCTGGTAGCGGCTGAGAGCATTCCCCTAAGAGAAAAACATCTTAGGTACTAGCCGGGAATCGAGCCCGGAACCCCTAATTTCGTAGCCCGGTGCAGTGACCACTAAACCACAAAGTTGGTTTAAGAATGTATTATGTAACGTTTACACTAAATAATGTAAGCTTCAAAGACTATTGACTTTTTTTTGTGGTTAATTTAAGATTTAAATACTGGTCAGTGCATTGCAGCACGAACTATTGGCTGAGCTTGAATTTAAACTTTAGCGCCCCTCCAGCTGTAAAAACAGATAGCCTATTCTGGGCAATGTGTTTTAGGTTTCATGGGCTCGCGCATGCGCGTTGATAAGGTTGGTTGTCTGAGAAATAAGAAGTAAAGCTGGAAGGAAGGAGTAGAAGGACTCTCTGCCATGTATTAATCTCGGGTAGACGTGTTTAAAAAATTCGGGAGAATAAACAGGAAACTAAGTAATGTCGAAAGCTAAGTCGTGATCATACAGAACGATTATATATTTATAATATGAGTGTTAAATGTAAATGATGATAACAAACATCTGGAATCATATCTTAAATATATTTATGTATGTTATACGTGGGTCTAGGGGTGTACACTCCCTCTTTGTACACACCTGTACACCCCCAGGTCATAAATAATGTTATCTTTGTTTCTTTTACACTGGACGGTAGGTTGCAGTCTTACTTTGACGGCCATTTATTATAAGCTACTAGCAATCCCGCAAGGCGTTGCCCTTGACCACTGTGTTATAAGAATGATATAAGCCCTTTCATCCACCTCCACCCATGCTGCCCGATTGGCTATGAGAATTTAATGATCAGATTAACAATATTTTCTTCAAAAATTTGCTAAAAATAGCCTAACTAGAAAGCTAATTAAAATCTAAAAATCCGGCTGCGAGGTTGATTCGGACCCGCTTCTATCCACCTGTGTTAAAAATTTCAGATCTCTGCTTGTCGTAGATTTGTCTGGGCATCACACACAAACAAACACACACACACACAGACAAACAATTCCTTTTATTATTATATAAGATACCATAGTGGTATAATACAAGATAAGACTGCTACATTCCAGGGGAAACAGAAGGTGCTTACGAGATTACCTCAAACATGAAAGTGTTCACTTCTTCTCTAATGTCAGAGTCACTCATAAGTTCGCCATCTTGTGCAGCCTCCAACAACATGTCGAGGAAAGCTCGACGTTTCTTTATACCTGTAATACAAATTTTAACTTTCTAAAAACCGTTAAAATAAAAATTTATTTTATTGAAAATCAAATTTTGAACGTATTTATGTGTCACTTTATAAATAATCCTCAAAAATATGTACACTTGAACCCAGTCTAGAACATTTGGCTTGGTCCACCCCTAAAATGGTCGAGATCGATTTTTGTATTTCGATTTAATTTATTTTTTAAATCATCGCCACCATAGTAAACAGTTTTCAGCCTGTGTTTGAGTCAGTTTCAAATTCCCCCATATTCCTATTTACTTTCACTATTATGTTTTCTTTATCTGTTTCCGTTTATCACGTTTCTCTCGCACACTTAGGGCTGGTCTTATGACAACCAGATAAATATGACTATTGGGAGGTTAAAGTTATCTACCAGATAAAATCTATCAGCCCCTCTAATGTCATACGTGTCTTATGAACTAAATTTATTTGCCAGATTTCTATCAGTAAGATAAATATATATTTATTCAGCGCACCTGTTTTTACTGGTGCGCGCATGATTATAAGCCCTGCTGATAGCGCTACAACTTTGTGAGTGGTGAAAACGCTCAACATTTGTTAAATAATGGTGGTTAAACGAGTGCGAGGAAACAGATAACGTCACGTGGGCGCAGAAGCTAGGTTGTCTTTCAAGTACTAACTTCGGTGTCTGCCAAAATGTGGTCAAAACTTCGGCACAACTTTTACAAAATTTTGTTTATTGTACTCACATTTTAATAATTTGTTCTTATATAAATATAACTCTACAAATAGCTTTTCAATTTGTATAAAAGTGTGAATTAAATGTTCTAACTTTATATAGTTAGAGCACGGGCCTGTGCTTACAAAATACGTGAACCAGGATTTTAACCTAAAAACAGATTCTGATAGGCGAAACCTCTTTAACAACAATGCGTCACTATGGCAACAACTACTTTAACTTCCAGATAAAAGTTATCAGGTACTCCCGATAAAAATGTCATTGATAAATACATTTTATCTGGCAGATAAATGCAATCTGGTAGTCATAAGACGCACTTTTAACTTATCCACTAGATAGAAATATTTATCTGCCCGATTAATATTTATCCAGGAGTAATAAGACCCGCCCTAAATTTTATTCGCCCTTTCCCTTTATAGGCGAGTTTTCGTGATTGTCTTGGGCTACGTCTTGGTATCGAGTGGTTTCGACCAAGGGTAGCTGACCAAGGTGGAGTGCGAAAACTCCTTTGAGTTGTTTTTCATAAACAAAAATGGTGATTGGGGTGGAGTAGATATAACAGCTGATGGATTAATTTCTGTAAACCTACATGTATTTTAAATCGACGAAGAATGAACTATTTAATTTTGATCTTAGTTTGATTGGTGCTTATTTTTACTAGTCATAATATTTACACAACATATCAATATAAACATATATCCCCAAAATTAGCCTAGAAGAAAAAATAAAAAACATATGTTAGAGTATATAGGGGTCGGTTATAAAAAAAATACTCTTTTTTTATCCTAACTAAGTGGTTTTTAAGTGCGTACTTACTGTCACGTATATATAGCTTGTACTATAATTACTGTCCATTTTAATCTACATAATATATAACTTAAAATCCATTGATTACGAAGTTATACTCGTTTAAATCTAACATAAGAAGTGAAGCTGTTTTGAATTTGGTGCACAAATTCTCGCTTCATTGGTCGTAACCATACTGTTTAGTCTGGTCAAAGAAACCGTTACCAAACCTAGCTCTGGTATTGTCTCAGCCATAAACATTAATACCAGGTCAACAGCGAGAACGTTGTGGTCGTAAACATCGATACCAGGTAACCGCGAGAACGTTGTGGTCGTAAACATCGATACCAGGTAGCCGCGAGAACGTTGAGGTCGTAAACATCGATACCAGGTAACCGCGAGAACGTTGTGGTCGTAAACATCGATACCAGGTAACCGCGAGAACGTTGTGGTCGTAAACATCGATACCAGGTAACCACGAGAACGTTGTGGTCGTAAACATCGATACCAGGTAACCGCGAGAACGTTGTGGTCGTAAACATCGATACCATCTCAACTGTGAAAACTCGCCTTATTATTTTTCTCGACAACCACAGTCTCAGTCACCAAAGGTACCACTGTCAAAACAGGATAATGTGAAGATCTGGAGGAGACGCCTAGTAAGGCAGTGGCTCAAACAAACTAATCTTGAGCTATAAATAATGAAAGCTAGATTTATAATTTTCTAACATGAATTTAAATAATATTTGTGAATGGCAGATAATCTGTACTAAATATTAACCTCAATAAATGTCAACATGATTCAGTGGCCGCATGGTCTAAAGCGCTAAACTCACACTAGACCAGACTGCCGGAGACAGAGAGATCGGGATTTAATCCCAGTCGGGTGTACTGGGAGTGGTTTTTCCTTAATGGTTGTCCACACTCTCTCTCCACGTAAATGCTGTTACACCTCCTCTTCATTAAACCTTCCTAATCCCTAACACAGTAGTGTAATTATTATATAGGCGTATAACATGAACACGGTTCTAATAAATATAAGGAAAAAAGGAAAAGAGAAAAAATTAAGTGAATATTTAAAAAAAATATTTAATAGAAAAATTGAAAAATGTGGTAGATTTAGTTTTTAAAATCTCCCCCTCCCCCTCCTTCCTCCTTCACGTTCCTTAAAACTAGATAGGTAATGGTCAACCTCAGTGATCTTGGGATAAAGTTCTGGCCTCAGGATCCAATCTTTGTGGGTTCAAACCCAGCTGAAACCAATGGATTATTATTGAGCGATGAAAAGCCATAGTACAAATACCATAGGAGGGGACGTAAAGTCGTCGGTCCTATGTCTATTGTGAAACGTAAAAAATAAAACCTGTAAGGTTTGTGAAAATATGCTTCCCGGCAAAATTGGTAGGCGCTCTCGTCCATCGAAATTCTCGTGTGTTGCTATATATACATATATGTATAGTGCTTATATAAAATATATGGTAGAACTGGAAAATGAGTACTATATTTCTAATGCTGCGTGTCTTGTTCTTAGCAGCCGTTTCAGGATATCAACATTATAAACTAATTTTAAACTACAGGAGGATTAAATTAAATTATTTTGGAAGGGAGGTGTTACATAATCTATCCGAAGAAAGGATGTTAAGACCACAATCAAAATAAAGAATTCTGGGAAAATATTTAAACATCATACTGAAAAAACATTTGAGAAATGCTTCTCAAAACTTTGTATAACCGTGACCAAATTCTTAGAATAAACGTTCATCACCCATTTATCTTTAATGAAGATTAGGGTGAGGTGAGAATTTTAAAACTTAATTTACTACGGTTTTTAAATTTACTATCGACTAATATTTTCAAAACTATGCACTCAATTTTTAAGAAAATCACTCCCTCCAATTATTTTAATAATTTTATGTATTCAATTAATTACAAATATCATATTTCAAAAACAGTTCGCAAACCACCAAATATCGGCTTACAGTCCACAGTTTGGGAACCTTTGGATTTGAGCCTTGTCTGTGGCACAGTCCCAAACTTTTGGATAAAAACTGAGCATTTTACTCGAACAAACAGGAAATAATCCAACCCTGTTTTTTTAATTAGAAGGTGGAGGATAGGTGGGGTACTTTTATAAGTGTGGCAAAAAACCTTCAAGTTCCAAATGCCATAGAATAAGTAAGTATTTTATAAATATATTTCCTACCAGACCAGAATCCTACTATACCTCTGCCGACACCAATATCATTTGTTGCACATGCATTTTCCTAAAAAAAAAATATATTGTCTTTTAACCCACCAAACTCATCTTCTTCTTTGTTTTCATTCTTATTCTTATTCTCTGCAAATTCGTATTTCCTGGATTTGATCACCTGTGGGAATGTAAAATTTTAATGAATCAGTTATAAGTCATAAAATACTTCTTGCGAATGGAAAATTTGAAAGCTACTAGAATATAAATTTTCAAACGTTTGCGGAAATAATTTATAAAAATATTTGGTTTAAAATAAATAACTTGAAGATAAATTTGTAAAATGTATTTATGTAAATTATTGTCAGACATATAAGAACACAATATGAATATGTTTAATTAATTTAAAATTTGAAACAAAAAGTACTGTCACACTTCTACAAAGAGTCACTAAAATATTAATCTACTCTAAATTAAGATTGCTTACATTATATTTCATATTATATTATTGTATTTATTCTTTTACAATATATATAATGTTTTTAATTTTATGTATACTAAAAGAAAGAGAAGAAGAGAAAATATGTTTGCACACATTGATTGAAGAGAGAGAGGGGAATGTCTTTACTTATTTTATATTTATATTATTTTCCCTAATTTTATTTTTTCCCCGGTATATTGACACGCTATTATCTTTCTTCACGGAGAGTGAGCGGTTTATTTATATTAATTTATACCAAATATAACTGGGGCACAAATGTTATGTCGGACCTTGAGCGCATAAACCTTTGAGTCGGTTCTGTAAATAGGTAGATAGATAGATAGATAGATAGATAGATAGATAGATAGATAGATAGATAGATAGATAGATAGATAGATAGATAGATAGATAGATAGATAGATAGATAGATAGATAGATAGATAGATAGATAGATAGATAGATAGATAAAGAGATAGATGGATAGATTTTTAACCTTTCCGCTGGAATTAACCTATACTTAGCTTAAGACCTTTCTGCTTGAAGTATTCTAAGATTTTTTTTTTTAATATCACCTTTTGCTTCAGTGGCCGAATGGTCTAAGGCAGAGGTCCCCAGACTTTTAGTATCTTAGAGCACATTCAAACTAACGGTAGTGCGGGGGCATCAATCACTTTTTCGACTAAATTTATAGCCGAACATAATTCTTAATGCAAATAACACACACACACAAATACATATTATTAAGAAAAAGTGTGAGTCTAAGATTTTAAAAAATATTTTTTTAATTCTCATATAAGATAACGCAAATGGTACACACGCAAAGATAATCCAAAGCCAGTTTAAACAATTGAAACAATTTTTACCAAACCAAAAAGTCAATGTCAACAAATAAAAAAATACTCTTTTATTTACGATTTTAACAAGATCAAAATAAATACACAAGGAAATATTTAATTACTTACCACCATTTTGGTGCTAATGTACATTTTAAAAATATATGTTTATTCCGTGTTTATTCGGGCAACAAAGCTGGGTGAACCCATTTCAATATATTTACAAAGATAATAGGAAGTATTATAGCATGGTATTAGAGAGTATAATGATAGTTCCGAGTAATAAAGTAAACTTTGTAAATGAGCCGGCCAATAAAGAGAAATGAGAAGAAGGAATTGGAAAAAGGGGGGCTTTAAGTCACCAACTTCTTGAGAACATCATACCTGGAGATAAGCACAAACTTGATTTTTGTCAGAAAAATGACAGATTAAAATTATTAGTCAAGAACTTTTCAGCTGTAGTCAAAAAGTGGCGGGCAGACGAAAAAGGCTTGGTGAACGCCATGGCACCCGCGGGCTTAGGGTTGGGGATCCCTGGTCTAAGACAGTTCTCTTGTGTTAGACTAGCTTGATGATTAAGGGGAGACAAGGTTTCAAATCCAGTCGGGTCTAATGAGAGTGGTTTTTCCTTAACTGTCTACCACTCTACCTCCACGCAAATGCGGATAGATTACCATTATAGAGCTTCCTTCATCATCCTCACTTCATTATAGTGGTTATCTTAATATGCTAATAGAATGAACAGGAAGTAATACGCTGTGATGATGATAATAACTTTTGTAACACAGATCTATCTACCTTATCTGTCATTCCTTGCAGAATGTAAAGATACTTTCTCTGAGATCTACCAGTAGATGACAGCCAGAATAACAAGTTGGGCTGTAACCAAGGACGAAAGGATCGCTTGACAACAATATCAGCCATCCTGGAAATATCCAAATAAATGTGAGTCCAAAACAAGCGCTGTCACGGTCATGTCAGTTAAGACCTTCATTACTTGAAGTATATACTCCTAATCAGATCAGTTCTAGTCTCAAAATGTATGTTAATTATGGAGGCAATGAAATGATCAGCGTGGCTCAGTGTATAGAGTGGTCGGACGTAAGTAAAGGGGACCACGGTTAATTCACAGGTAGTTCTGCTGAATAATTTTACTGATTATATCCTGGATCGTCCTGCTATTTAATAAATAAATGATTTGGGTGTGTAGCGTTAAATATGCTACCTAGGTTAAGTTGTGTGATAGTGTAATTTTTTTATTTATAACTACACGAAACATAAATCAATGAAAGATTCTGGAGGAAATTATGCAAAGTTTTATGGGTTTTATTACCGTATTTTTGTTCTGGGGATCCAGGGTTCAATCCTTGGTCCCAGCACATAATTATCTAATTGCCAAAGCCTTACTTCACCTCTGACAAGACGTGTATTAATTACAACTTGTGAATGTGTGGAATAACGTGGTTCGGATCCCACGTTAAACTGTAGGTCCTCAGTTTAGTCTCACAATCACCCTACCATTACACTTTAGTGTAAGGGCGTATAGTCCGAACGGGTAGTAAGACGTGGTGTTAATAATAATAATCATTATTATTATAACTGTATTTGAAGTACATTTTCGGTCTTTTCGCATATTAAATTGTTGGATTAGAAATAAGCATGGTATAATTTTGTATATAATATATTCTAATTTGCGTTGAGGGAGTATGGGAAACCATTTACGATAAAACAACCTCATTTAATCGGACCGATATTTAAACACCCGTTTTATTTCATTTCATCATCGGCAGCCGAGTCTATTGAGAAAGTGACACACTATACCAGGGGTCCACAAAATATAGCTATGGGCCAGATTCAGCCCACGGAAGGGTTCGTCCGGCCCACAGACACTTTGACAAAAATAAAATAATCAAGGTACAGAATTATTTTAATGACAAATAACAAATTAATGGTGCTCCTGCATGCGGTACACAATATAACCTCCATACCTGGTTTTAAATCTTGACTTTACGACCATTGTGAAATACACATGGCTTTTCGGGCATCATTAAAGTTATTATTTATCTCTATACTAAAAATAATCGTCACTAAATTATACTTCATATTTCCTTTTTACCCTTTGGTAGCCTCGACAAAATCCGCACTGCCGCCATCTTGTGCGTTGATGCTGATTCCCATGGCGGTTTCTGAAATAGAAACGAAAGAGTGATTTTCCATTTATGATTTATTTTTTTTCCTCATATCTAAAATAATAATTTAAGTTAAATACATCAATAAAAATATGCTAAATTATGTATAATATATTCTAACAAAATCTAAGAAAAAAGTGAATGCGTCATATACAAAAGTCACATCTTCAGGTTATGTTTTCCCAAATAACATTGTTTCTTATATAGAATGATCAATATCTTCAATATCCGTAAATCATGGAGGCACGCTTTGATACACCCTCTGTAGTTCACAACACCTCTAGTATGAAATGTGCTTGTGTACAGTCGCGTGTTAAGGAAACCATTATTACTAAAAATATGTTTTTGAAATAAAAATACTATCTTGTGACTAACTATTTACTCTAGGGACACTTAAGTTTATACAGACTGGAACAATTAAATGTTTAATGGCACAATACGTGTGAACTTATTTTTATCAATAAAATCCATGTCATGTGACATCACCAGGAGGCCGTAGGTAGCACCCTCTTCGAGATTCGTTGATTAAGAAGGGGTCACTCTGTCAATATTCTGAAATGCCGTTAACAGGTATATTACCCTAACATCTCTCATTGATCACCATATATAATATCCAACATATTACCTATAACTCTACTCACCATATAATATTCAACATATTACCTATCACTCTACTCACCACATATAATACCCAACATATTACCTATCAATCTAATCACCCTATAATACCCAACATATTACCTATCACTCTACTCACCATATAATACCCAACATATTATGTATCACTCTACTCGCAATATAATACCCAACATATTACCTATCATTCTACTCACCACATATAATATCCAATGTACACAAAGTAACGTAAGAATGGATGTCAAACTCTAGACCTCCAACCTCTTTACGTAGCTTGTCCACCATTTTACGGCCATTTGTGTTGAAAACCTCTAAGAAATCCTCCAGGATCTTGAAGTGAAATGTTGGAGTTATGATTCTGCGATGATTTCTCCACTTTGTCCCTGATTCAAATTAACCGAAAGTAGTTATATGTGACACTGTAACACTAATACAAATAAATTGATACTTTAGTAAGCCACCTTTTGTGGAATAAATTCTTTATTTACGACATTTAACGGATAATTTATAAACGTACATTTTATAAATTATTAACAACTTAAAATAGATATACCAGACACTTGGTCTTAAAGGCATTACTGTAAAAGGAGCTACAACAATATCACCAATAATAAGATGCATGTTTTATCCTCACAGCCATCCATTAATTACGAGTTAACTAAAAGGAACTTTAAATTAACCTTGATAAATAACTTGAGTTTAAAATTTTGTAAATCAAATTTTACAATTATAATAATTTAGTCATCCCCTACATCCGTTAAAACAATATAGCAGCTTATATAAATAAACGGGTCAAATTAAATAGTCAAATTAGTCTAACTTAGAACCAACTCTGTTCTGAGCAATCACTTATATAAAAAGAAGAACTTGTCTTATAATATAAACTTAAAGATTATTTGCTAAGCTAAACGTCTTCTCAGAACTAGTGTACCCTGAAGTTTGAAACCAAGCTACGAGAGAACCTGACTTGGCACCAGACAAAAACATATTTTATTATTAATTCTTGATCTTACCTGTGGAAGTTAAAAGTCCAGTTCCCAACCACTTATCCAGAAATTGGTAGTTGCTTCCTTTATCCAGCAACTTGTTGCTTGAAAGAATCACCTACACAAAAAAATGTCATATTTCACCAAAAAATAATAAGATAAAGTACCTCCTGTACTCGAATGGGCTCCGGATACCAATATACCATAAATTATGGATGGAGGAACCTAGCTGACACTTGCTTGATTTTATTTACTTATAATAAATAATCAAATTTAATTTGACTAAGAGGTTGAATGTAAAATAAATGCAGCCACATTCACTTGGAGAAGAAATGTAAGACCGCAGTCTCTTGAAATATAAAAGTTCTAAATTTATTGGTAACAAATATGTTAGTTAAGTTTCTTGAGCTCTTTTGGAATCTGAAACTTAAATGTGGAAGAGCGGAAAAAGCTTTTTAATAACTGATATTTATTATTATTATTATTATTATTATTATTATTATTATTATTATTATTAGCACCGCGTCTTACTACCCGTTCGGTTTATACGCAAATAACTGATATCAGTTGCCTCACTTGTGTCACTCACTTACCTCGATATGTTGTGGTTTAGTGAGTAAAATAAAGAGTTGAGGACCAAGCCACAGCCTGAATATGGACCCATATTGCTTCCTCAGCCTTAAGCCTGCATCAAAGAAGCCTGTAATGGAAGAGCCGTTATAAGTCACAATAACTATAGTTTCATACGATAGAACGTAATTTAAGAATCACATCGAACTTACCTCATATAACTCCTGAGTTTGATGTGAACTGGTCAAACCCGTTTTTATCAAATAAAAATCAACGTTAGTAGTAATATATTATCAGTTCATTTTTAAGAAACTTCATTTAGTTGCGCACACTGTTATATAGCGTAAAATCAATAAATGATTTCTAAACTAAATGTATTATCATATTCTGAAAATTGAAAAATGACACCTGGACACGGGAATCGAACCCGGGACCTTCGGCTTAGTACGCCAATGCTCTTACCACTGAGCTATCCAGGATTCGTCCCGTGCCCATGGTCATTCTTCACTCATAGTTTAAGGCAGAGTCTAAGATGGACGTGCGAAAGTCGTCAGCTTATAAACATGTGATTATATAAGATCACAGCCATCAGACAACGCAGCCATTAACAACTCGGTAGTTGGCAATTTAGCAGCCATTCGACAATTGTATATACATATATATAATTGTACAGGATCTTGCATATATTAATGAAACAATAGCCGAAACTATTGTTAATGCATTTTAGTGGGGATATTCCCTCTTAGATATCATATTCTGAAAATTGAAAAATGACACCTGGACACGGGAATCGAACCCGGGACCTTCGGCTTCCAGGATTCAAGCCATTGTGGCTATTTCTTAAAATGGTTTGAAGAAATAATTTTGGAAGTGTACAAATATAAACTAAGTTTATTATATAAATATGGTGTTAACGTTAGTACATATCTAAAATAAGTTATAATAAGATCGTGTTATTTATTACATGTTATATAGAAGAAAACATTAGGATGAAATCGTAAGTAGTGTGGTTTATGCAGAATTCGAACAATCAAGATAAAATAAGCAAGCAGCTTGGCAGGATTAGCTAATCATTTTTTTGCTGCTATAGTAAGGGGAACCTTAGTTTTCATATTAGCTCGAAATTTATTATCTGTATAGCAAAACTAAAAAAAAGTAAAAATCAATGATAGAGAAAGTATCAACTAGAAAACAATAAATTATTTCGTAGTAAAATTACTACTAAAAATGTGATTTAAAAAATTCTTACCTTTTAAAATAATATTAAAAGGAATTTTATTATTTTTTAAGAAGGGTATTTGCTTAAGTCCATAACATTAAATTACAAATCGATGTAGTAAAAGGGATGCATGGTGAGAACAGTATTTATATAGTGGTATTCTAGTAGGAAGAGCATTTAAGATAATATAAACAGTTTTTTTATGTCATCAACATTGATGAAATGTTAATACGTTAGTATTATTTATTGGTATAGACCTAATCTTTCTAAATTCACACCAGCAAATCACATAGCTTGATGTGTTAGTAAGTGATTTTTTTTTCTCTAACTGTCATATGTTTCTTCCTAATCAAAACGAACCCTTG
This sequence comes from Timema californicum, assembly GCA_902141385.1. Taxonomy (NCBI): domain Eukaryota; kingdom Metazoa; phylum Arthropoda; class Insecta; order Phasmatodea; family Timematidae; genus Timema; species Timema californicum. The sequence continues at coordinate 52,967 of CABFOW010003743.1, read as the reverse complement.
TGATGTAGGGTTTTTTTTAATCTCAGCCAATCCTTTCAAAAGAGTGAATAATGATAAAAAAAAATATTACTCTGTTATAGGTATCAATAATTATAATTATTAATTAATTCATTTTTGTTCGCGACAGTCTGACAGTGGCTGAATTTTATAGTAACAGAAGTGGATATTTGAACTGATAAATAAGGCTAAAGAGGTTGAATTTATCTGTATTTGCCTGGAGAGATGATGGGAAAATAAAAATGTCTACATCTACAACAGTCGTCAAATAGCTTAAGGCGTCACTTTCACAATAGACTGGACTGCCGATAAAAGGGTAAATCATCCTACGGTGGATTTTAATAAATGTTCTTCCAATCTCCCTCCACTCAAATACTACTACAATTCATCTGAATACAATTTTCCACGTCTCTAACCAAAACCTGTTATATTATCGTGGCATCGTTCTTCATTCATTATTTTAAAACTAGTATGTCTGTATATATAATCCAATTTTTATATAAAGGGTTTTATCTGACATAAACATTATTATATATATTTTCACGTAGTCATACGTCAATTAATGCTAGCAGCGGGTCCACCTTTAGTATATATATATATATATATATATATATATGATTGTATATATATATATGATTGTATATCTATTATATATGATTGTATATATATATATATATATATATATATCGGTATGTGCAATATTTATCTTAAGTTAAAAATAAAAAAACAGCTCTTACATGGTGCAATGATTAGATAAAGTGCTGTGAGTGAGGTCATTTTAAAGTTATCATCGTGATGTATAGAGGACAAATATATGTTTAGCTTTAATTAGACATCAAAAGCTCAATCTCTATTGAAATTTGATAACCTTTGACGAATAAACCTTTAAAAATAACGTCGAGGGAGACCTTACTCTATATAACTTCTAAAAATAAAATGTTTTGGACACATTTTAACGTGATATTCCACGGCTGTCGCTATGAGAATCCACAAGTATATATTTAAAATAGTGAAAAATAGAATACCTTTATTTCTCACGCTTGGAGAAAATGCTCGAACATCCAAAGCATTGCCCAAAAGTGGTATAGTTGGTGGGCCAGGTATTTTCTCAGAGAGCTCACTCATTTTTTTAATTTTTAAATATGAGTGGACCGCCCATGCCAGTATGCCACTGAGGCATATGACCAGAATAATTGGCAACATGGTTTAGTCCCACCTGAATAATCGTGAGTTCTGTAAAATATAATAAACATTATTACAACAAAACACTTATTGAACCCCAATTTATCTTAGATGCATTCAAACATAATACTAAGATAGACAGCACCCTGACTCCATACCATTAGTTTTCTAATCAGAGAAAGAGATCTAAACCAATTTCACACCTTTTACATCCTCAGTAGTAACCAAGCTGCCGATTCTAAGCAATAGAATATCGTAGGAAAATTTGGGTTTAATAATTTTTTGTAGGATTTGGTGTTAGTTGAAACTTAAAAGAAAATCGTCCTGCTTCTACATATATAGGAAACACATACTAAATGTTTATTTAAAATCACCGTAGATCAATGCTGTAATTTGTTGCGCACCCAGATGAAATAATAAATACTACTTTAATAATTTTATAAACGCCTCGTATAATTTGTTATGATAGTAAAATTAGTATATTAGAATAATGTGTCAACGAGGTTGATTTATAGGCCTATTTTAATAAATGTATTTCTTTAGTATAATTCAATATTACTAAACTTTTATTTAAAATAAATAGTTTGACTATATAGTGTAACAGATATTCAAAAGTTATGTTAATAATACATATTATTGTAATGTTTCTAAATTAGTTTAGTTTTGTAGGTTCTCTCAGCATAGTCTGTTATACTATTTATTTTACATGACATCAATAAATCATTACATTTAAACATAACTTCCTAGTTTACTACTCCTAAACACAATAATGATCATAAACATATGTTTTACCTTGTCATGGATTACAGATATCACAGCGCTGTTCAAGGTATCCAATCACTGAACATTTCAATTATATATTAATGTTCAATGTCACGTTTTGATGACTAAGTTCACCAACGTATAAGGAACCAATTTTATTTCTTATGATCTAGCCAGCAATTATTATTATTTGGGGTATTTAACAAGCACTTTCCCTTCCTTCACCTCTGACAAGACATCTTGTGAATGTGGGGAATGCCAGGCCTCCACCGTGGTTCGGATCCCACGTTAAACTGTAGGTCCTCCATTTCATCTCACAATCGCCCTACCATTACACATTTGCGTAAGTGCGTATAACCCGAACGGGTAGTAAGACGCGGTGCTAATAATAATAATAATAATAATAATAATAATAATAATAATAATAATAACAATCACTTTGACCCTCCTCGGTGTTCTAAGGGTCCTATTAGTCACTTTCTGCCATTGATGGGTACATTAGGATTCGAATCTCGGTCGGATGTACTGAGAATGTTTATTCACTAAATTGCTTTCTCCTTCCCTCTCTATGCAAATGTAGGTACACGTCCTTTAAATTAAGTATTACTCATACCTAGCACATTAACCTAATTCATGTTTTTATAAATATTATTATATACACACGTATAAGACGAACAGGTAGTGAGATGTGCTGAAAATAAAAAGAGTACTTTCTGAACCTAGCTATCAAATTAGCTGACGACTTACAAACCAACTTAATTCTAAAACACACACAAAACACCAAGTTCCCCAAACATTAATTATTCTCTATCGTTAAATATGAAGCCCAAATTTCACCAATGATACAAATTTTCGGCTCTGCCAGTAATTTAACTCGGGACCCTCACTTTAGCATAAATAATCATTTCTGAATGGACTAAAGTATCAAACCGGCCAAACAACTATTTATACCTGCATTTTCTCGGATAAATTGTGGAAGATAATTTAGGAAAAATATCTCGGTACTCACGGACATGGTTTGAACCCCGACCTTCCCATAACCTGTACACCAGACAAAACTAGATTGGTGCCTTAGTACGTGTGCCTACCGATGAGAGTAAAAATGTTTGTTTTATCTACCACTCCGTCTTACTAACTGTTAAGAATATACGCTTACGTACTAATTTCATCAATTGGTTGGGGATTAGGAAGGTTTAATTTCGAGAAAATGCACCCACATTTGCATGGAGGGTGAGTGGAAAATTATTTAGGAAAAAATCTTAGTGAACCCAACTGGGATCGAGCACTGATCTCCCCATATTTGGTAATCTAGTCCAACAGCTCGTAAGACCACGTGGTCACCGAAGCGGATTAACATTATTTTAACACAAATTTATTTAATGGTTTTAAGAGATCTCCTTAAACAAAATCATCCTAAGACTAAAGTAATTTGAAACCTATACCTAAATATCTATCCATGGCTTTATTTTAAATACCCTTAGATACACTCTAAGGCATTAAAAGTCCGATACATTTATTTTTGTCGTTATTAACGAGAAGGTAAGTGTTTAATCTTGAAGGAGATTTACTAAATATGATTTTCACTATGGTCTTTCATTTTCTATTTAAGTTGTTCAGAGGTATTCCCACTAAAATAGTTTCCTTAACTCTATTATTATTATTATAACCACGTCTTATTTCCCGTTCGGGTTATACGCACTTACGCTAATGTGTAATGGTAGGGTGATTGTGAGATGAAATGGAGGACCTACAGTTTAACGTGGAATCCGAACCACGGTGGAGGCCTGGCATTCCCCACATTCACAAGATGTCTTGTCAGATGTGAAGGAAGGGTTTGGTAATCAGATAAATCTGTGCCGGGACCGAGGATTGAACCCCGGCCGCCAGCCTTAACTCTATCAGTCAGAATAAATAATTAATATACCTTGTGTTTATATAAATATATATATATATAATATATGTAACATAGAATACAGTGGCCCTAGACTAACTTTAAATAATAATGTAATAACCTTAAACATATAATTAATTTATTAATTTTTTATTTTGTTCTTACTTTGAGTAGCCGTTGTCAAAGTGCAATATATTTCCTCTTATTTTTATATTATAGTTCACACATATTCAAACATATTCACTAATATTTCCTTGTAGCATCACTTTGACTAAACCTCTTTAACCGAAACAGATGTAACAACTGATTAAAAAAACACCAGATCTGGGTTGCCAGCTCTCTAGGCTAAAACATAATAGAACCTAAAATTGTTTGTTTTTCCCCCAGCGAGATATTACATCATCAACACTTATCAACCAATCTATTTTATAACAAATTAATGAGCAATTGATTATATTAATTCTTTACACCAGTATCCAAAATCCCAATGTATTACTTTCAATGTGATATAATTATTATTGGACCGTAGGATTGTTGGCCTATAGTAAGGGGAATTATGAAACCAGTAGTATCCAGGTTCTACAGTTGGCAACACTTCATCACAGCAACAAACATTTATATGACGTAATTTTGTTTCATAAAAACACAGCAGATAATCCCAAGGATAACTTGTTTGGCAGGCAGTAGACCAAATGATTTGATTTGATTGTATTGTTGTTGTTATTATTATTATTATCACCACCGCGTTTTACTAACCGTTCGGGTTATACGCACTTACGCTAATGTGTAATGGAAGGGTGATTGTGAGATGAAATGGAGGACCCACAGTTTAATGTGGAATCCGAACCATGGTGGAGGCCTGGCACTCCACACATTCACAAGATGTCTTGCCAGAGGTGAAGGAAGGGTTTGGTAATCAGATAAATCTGTGCCGGTACCGAGGATTGAACCCCGGACCCCAGCACAGAAGTGCCACACCTTACCCCTAGACTACCAGGTCACCTAGTAAATTGTAAATGTCGTTCAAAGACAGCTTACAACTATTATAAGGATAACCAAAATGGGGGGCTTCTAATAAATTAAAGTTGAAAATGTCTAAATTCCAGAAGAGCTGGAAGGCTGAAATTTGGCAGGCATGTAGCTTCTAGCCCAAAAATCTGTAGGAATACGTGGTGGCCAACATTACAATGGGAGTATCAAAAGGTTTATTTAAAAATATTCAAAGTAAAATTTCTAGATATCCATAAGAGTTAGGGAGCTGAAATTTGGCAGACAGGTAGCCCCTGGTAACCAAATATTTCTATAAGGACCCCCCCCCCCAAGGTTTTTTTCAAAGAAATTATGTTGAATATATCTTAAATACAAGAACACCCAGGAAGCTGAAATTTTGCAGGCAGGTAGTCCTTAAACAAAAAGGGTGAAAGAATACTTTGTGAAGGAAAATTTATATGTGAGCCCCCAAAATGGTGGAGTATCCAAAAACATATATTGAGGCCCAGAGAGGAAGTTTAAATTACTGTTCCAGAGAGATAATTTTAATAAATTTATTGAATGTGTGTGGAACATGGACATTTACTAAAAAACGAAAAATTGTATACAAAAAAATGCTGTTTATAATGAAATATTCAATTGGGTAACAGTTTCACACTTTCAATGAAATATCACAGAGCTTGTTGAAAAAATTAGTGTAGGTGAACATTTAGGCCCGTTAGCCTGTGCTGTTAAACTGTAATCGATGTGAAGAAAATATAAAGGAAGCACCACTTAGCGGAATTTGATTATGTCATTGCTTACGAGACTCAGTACACCACAGTTATATTTTAAATAGGAAGACAGACAAACATTCATTATTCTGTATATTATTTATGTTTTCAACAGTGGCGGCTCGTAGCTAAAATTAGTGGGCCGGCTGCTCCAAAAATGTTAGGCCCTTGTTTAAAATTGTGTAAAAGGAAAAAAACATGTATAAGAAGAAATTTTATTCATGAACTTAATAAAATCTTAACAAATAAAACAAACATTTTTTACTTACTTTAACTTAAATTGTTACAGTTCAAGCTTGATCTATTCTTCTTGTTTTAATTTGCGCAAAAAGTTCAATAATTTTCTCCTTGATCTCTGGATGACAATTGAGGATTTTTTTCTCCATTGAAAGTACTGCAAGCACATTTAGTCTTTTTGTTAAATAAAAGAACCGAAAAAAATGGATCAAATAGAGTATTTGGAAGCAGAATAATAATCTAATTCTACACTATTCTACACTCTATCACATTCAATAATATGCAAAATGGTTTTAAGCACAACACACACTGAGTAAAAAAAAACTTCCTTCCACCATCACGCCAGAGACGGCACTGCGAGAGAAACAGTGCTCTCTCTACCTGGCAGTCCCGCCTTCCTCCCTACCCCACTCCTATGTGCGCATGCGCACAACAGTCAAACACCACGTTACTGGCACTGTGAATCGCACAGTTCCATACAAAGATGTTTGTATATTTTTCATAAACTGGCGGATGGCTACTGAAGTAATGACATTAATCTTAAGGAATACATATATATTTTACTACAAGAATAAAGAGAAAATTAAAGATAAAAGGACTCATATTAAAATATCAAGTGGAAATAGGGGGTGCTGCAGTTTCGCAATGCCTATACACGAACCACCACTGGTTTTCAACATCCCCTTTTTCTCAACTAATACAAAACTTACAGTGATTTATGAGGTGTCAGTGAATAGGATTTTTACCAACTTCTGACATAGCATACTTAGTTTACGTTAAAACACATTGTTTGTTTAAAATTTAAGTTAAAATAAAAATCTAACCATTTATCTAACCATATTTATATAATAACGCTCTGGCTTGTGTACTGAGTGACCTCACATGCTCAGCCAATCAGATGTCTTTCTTCATCTGGCACTACCTTGTATTTCTTTACAGTGAGTGAGAGAATCAGGACGTGAAACGTTTTCCTGTACTCCCCATGATATTATAGACATACTTTTCTCAGAAACTATACAACATATCTTGCTAATAGTATTACCAATTTATAAGCTCTATATCATTATAAAACTGTACTATAATTGTTTATTTATGATTAAAGGTATGTCTGCAAAAAAATTGTATTTAAAACATGTGTATTACATATTGCGACATAAAATACATATCTCACTTTTCTTATGAAGATAAAATTAAGCGAACATAATGAATAAAGTTGACTTTTCAAAGATAAAAAAGGCCTGTCTGACTTCATTTAATTTAAAACGTCGTTTTCTTTCATATGGATATTATACTTTCTAGGACTTCCTAGAGATTATTCTTTCCTTTAATGTTCTTAAGCACCAACTCTGTGGTGAGTTCCTCGATAGTGTTTGTTGAGCTGCCTGGTAGAAGTCGGAAAGTCCTCAGTACTTTGGATACTGTTGATTTCATCTCTAGTATGGCAAATTTTTGGCCTGGAAAAACACAAATATGGCGCCTTTATTAAATACAATGGGATATTTAAGGTAAATTTAAAATGGCCAATGCAAATTCGTATAAATTTTCAGAGATTTTCAAAAATAACATATACGTATACACAAAGTTAACCACATGGATAGGCTAATAAATAGATTGTTTCCATTTATAAGATTAAAACAATTGGAATTCCCCATCTCATATTAAAAACAATATATTAGATAAATTGTGTTTGAATCATTTATTCTAGTTAAATATTTAATTATGTAGTTTGCTGTGAAGTCACACAAATTTTGGAATGATACAAGCCATGACTTTTGCTTCCAACCCTTTCAGATGTGCGATAGACACTGTAAAATATGTCTTTAAAAGTCTAAAAGTACAGAGTTGTGGTAGCTACTCAGCCTGACAAATATATCTAACATACAAAGGTGTGATAGACACTCAGCATTTCGGAATGGGTTTAGCTCAATTACTATAATAATCCTGGTTATTATATTATGATATAATTGAAAGTGTTTCAATACATACCACCAAACCAATTAATGTGATATTTGATTTTTATAACATAACTTATTGGTTTTAGTAAATGATTAGCTATCTGGGGCCCAAATATTATAAAACTCTTTAACGGCAAATATTACGTGACAACCTGATACGAAGAACATCTAAATCCGGATAATAGGTTGCTAGTGTGACCAAAACCAATCAGTGGTGCCACAATGTCAATTTTCATACTTGTAAAATAAACTCTTAGCCACTTGATATAAACTTGTTTGTTGGGCTCCTCCCGCTGCTCCGACTGAAGTCCCGATCGGTGGTCTCCCTCACTTTTATACTCAGCTGATACACTGGTACAAAAACGAGGATGGTCCGAAGGACTCGCCGAAACATCGAGAAGAGACCCGAGCTTCTTTTTAGGCACATTTCCTTTATTTTGTATACATTAATACAGGTAAGCTTATACATAGTTAAACATATTTACAATCAGGTCTTCCTCTGTCGTTGTGTCTCAGATTGTCTCTTGAATTTCTCTCCTGGATATGCTGTCAGCCGGATTCAATTCACTGGGGATCCAGAATGTCGTTATCTCGGTGTCCCGAAGATGGTGCATCCCCTTGGCGTGTAAGGCACATATCTCCGGGTTCGTGAAGCACCACCCTCAGCCCGGTATCAGGTTATGAAGCGCTGTTGTATTATCCGTTCCGATACGGACGCTCTCGTTTGGATGTATCCTACGGTACCAGGCTAGGGTGATGAGTGCAGCCGTAATTTAGGCCCGGTTGATTTCCATTCGTTCCATGATGAACCCGATCCAGCATATAGGTGGTCGTGTCACGTACCCGGCGATGGTATGAGGGGTGGCATCCGCAAACACTGTTGTTGCAGGTCCTTCCTTTGGTTTCCAGGAACAAGTGGTCCAGGGCTCGTTTTGAAGAAAGCGAAGGGCCCAGGCCCCTGATCCTCGGTGCACTTGGGCTACGGAATAGTCTGGCCATCGTAGATTATATGCGAGCCAGTTGAGGTAGCCCGCAATTCTGCTCCTGTTCTTGATCGAAACTCTTGGCACTTGCCTGCACAGGTGTTGTGCTTTCCGTGAGGCTGCCTCCGTGATCGTGAGCCGTCTTGTTGCCGTTTCCACTATGAAGTCTAGGTACTACATCCTTCTGCTTGGCGTCAGCTCAAAATTTTCGTAGTTCAGGGTCAGGCTGACCTCCTCTAGTATCTTGGGTATTTCTTTCAGCGTTTCTGGGTCATACGCATGAAAGAGTAGATCGTCCAAGTATGCTATCCCTTTCACGTTCGGTAGCCAGTCTTCGATTGCCGCTAGGACCTCCTTCATTATTGACTGTAGCTTGTAGGGCTCTAGGGCATTTCCCATAGGTAGCCGGGTAAAGCAGTATTTTGTTCCGGCATAGTATACCCCAGCAAATCTTTTGGAGTCTGGCGTTAAGGGAATATGGTAAAATCCGCTTCTGAGGTCTGTCTTAATCAGGAAGTGTCCTTCTAGTATTTCTCTCAGGGCTGCTCCTGCTGACACTAAACTGAAGTATGGGGCGTTTATGTACTCCGTCCAGTTGGAGAAGTCGTGTATGATTCTGATTCCCTTGTTCCTCATCCCCAAGAGGAACAAGGGAAAGACGTCTGCGCAGTCTTCTTGTATTAGCAGTCCGGTCTGCACCCAGTCCTTGATGATTTCCCACATCCGCAGTGAACTTCGAGTTCTTTGGAAGTTGTGTGGTGCATCCCTTGGCCTTGGTAGCATGACTCCCTCTCGTAGATTGTTGGAAAGTGTAAAGTAAGGATGAAGAAGGGAAAATTTAGATAAAGTAAACTGACATTCACGTGGAGCTAAAGGGGCAAGTAATTTTGTAAAGGGAAGCTCAGTTCACCCGGCCGAGATATGAACCCGTACCTTCACTTTAGTGGAAAATAGTCCGTGTACCCAAAAGTGTGAGCATAAAATAAAAATTGTGCAAAGGATATGTTTTATTACCACAATATTTTTAAATTTTATATTTAGTCCGTTTCTAAGTTTTACTGGGCTATTAGGGGCTTCTAGATGTAGCCAGATCATCTTATAAAGAAACTTTAGGTAAAATATGTGGCAAAACACATTAGTTCATTCTTTCATATTAGTTTATTATAGTGTGTAGCAATATTTTTAAAATCCAATTAATATTAAAATTATCTTTAGTGAGTTTTCCTCGGAAAGACAAAAACAAAATGTGATAATTAATGGAAACACTTTCAGATATACCTTTTGATCCGAATTCCAAAAGCTGACTTTAAAAAAATACATACAAATTTTCTACAGCAAATATTTAAAAAGTTACAAATTTTTAAAAGTCAATAATCAGCACACTACCTTCAAATCTTTTTTATTTAATAAACGTACAAACATTCTTATTTATTTTGTAAAACATTCCAAAGACATCCGTTTTAAGCATCCTGAAGTTTACAGTTTATGTTTGCAAATCTGACTATAATATCTTGACGTTAAGTACACGTGCCCACCGATCCTGGGTTTTGTTTTTACCTGATAGTAAACAGTTTATCTTGAATATGTAATTACACAACATTATCAGCACTACTTGACCAACAATATAAAAGATTGTGGTCCACAGTTCAATGTGTATAGTGGATATCAGTATAGTGAGTAGCTTAATGAGCAGAGTTGGGTACGAGGGTTAAAAAGGAAACGTGCGTGATTCAATCAATTTGCAATCAAAGGTGTAGAATAATTGAGATAAACTTGGTACTCTCAATACAAATCTATTTTTGCAAATGTAAACTTTTGAGACTAATGAATTCATAAAGCGTGTGGAGATCGTTAGTTGGGCTTGTCTTTTCGCACTTTGACCCGGTAAAACACTGGTTTACTATTCTATCTCCATAATAATGTAATAATGGTGAACTCTGTGTCCTGAGAATCAACTACTGTGTAAGTTACCAGGAGAGAAGGGGGAGTTATCACGAGGCAGGTATTGGATTACGCATTAGGAACGGATGCACCCATATTTGACCCTCAAGACGTACCCGATGTCTAAGTGTTGGAAGACCAGTCTGCCTTATACGGAGTGATTCATGCAAATCAAATCTGTACAGAGTGCCTTCCTTTTGGCAGACCCCGGGCAGTGTCCATCCTTCTGGATGAGTGGTCGACACTTCTAAGGCATATTATATACGGGGGTGGGGGAAGGTGAGCCCTCTCACATAGTGAGAGGTTGGCAGTGTGTACCTGGTTTCATCCAGGGATAGCCATTCAGGACACTTCATTAGGGTCCCCATTACTAATGTACCGTTGTCCAGGGGACGCCCGAATGTACTAATCATACATCCTTTCCGTGGAGGCTCTTTTTACGCCCCGATGACAAGATGGTGAGTATGAGGGTGTGGAGCCATTGGAAACACTTAAACTATAGCTCTTCATGTATAATATTTTCTCTTATTCGACAGTGTCGGTAGGCGAAGTTAACACTTAAACCTGACTTAGATCCCCTTTCGGGAAAGATACACGAGGTAACAGTCGGAAATCTAAACCGGAACACCAAGACTCGTAGCAAGGACCACTGACTTCTACACCACGGGGTTGATGGTTAGTAGATGATATGCAGAGTTAAAATTAAATTGATATCCTTTCAATACTAATGTAATTATAGTATTAATAGTTGATACTGTATCCGGAACCTTAGCTCCGTCGGTAGCGTGTCTGTCTACTGAGCAAAGGGTCCCAGATTCGGTTCTAGGCATGGCTAAAAATGTATTAGTGGTTGAATGTAGGTTCACTCTTTCACAATGATGATGGATGCTGTGCTTGTCCTGGTCTTAAGTTAGATTATAAAGCATATGAAGCTACGACAAGCCTCGTAATCTGGTAGTGCAAAATAATTTAAAAAACTATCCCAGGCCGTAAATAGTAATGGATGTAATTTAAAATAATGTAAAAAGAGCTTTGTTTTTTCAACTATACACAATTTTTAAAATAAAAATAAAGTATTTTTTGCTTTTAAAAATTTCAATAACTTTAATAATACCAGCAACACTTTTTTTTAGCACTGTGTCTTAGTACCCGTTCGGATTATACACATAATTACTAATTACGCCAATGGGCTAGGAATCGGAAAGGTTGAATTTAGAGGAAGCGAACCCGAATTTGCGTGGAGGGAAAGTAGAAAAACATTTAGGAAAAACCAGCCCCAATTCAGCCGACCGAGATTCAAACCTCGTTTTCCCCATCCTCGGCAGTCTAGCTCAAGACGAAACCAGTGCGTTAGCTAACTGCGCCACCAAGGCGGGTGACACTTTTTGTTTTTAAAGAGGATTTTTTAGTTTGTTTTTTAATAAAACTATTACGTACACGTAGGCTTGCCTGAAATGTAATTCATTCTCTCCTATTACTACCATTATGATTTCTTAAGACCAGGTCGGCGGTCTCATAATCTAATACACTGGTCTTAGGCAAAAGGGTGTATTTTCTGTGACGGGAAGATTGTGCTACGTCAGGTGTGATGAAAACCTTTTTTTTTTTTTTCTAAATGGTTTACCACTTTCTGCTCGCACTAATGTAAATATATTTTCTTCATCCATTGAAGCTTCACTTGAAATTTAATTAAACCACAAAAACTTGAACACCTGTTCACGAGCTATAGAATGTTTTGACATCCTCACACACCGACAACACTACACCCCGATCTGCACTGATCCTCAAACTTTTCCGGAAATTACCGATTACACAAAACTTCGCCCACCGACAATGTCGAATAAGATAAAATATTGTACGTGAAGAGCTATAGTTCAATTCGCTTAGGTCTGAGTGGTGCCATTTTAAAAGAGTTGAAATGATATTTTTCTGATTGTTGTACTTCTATTCGCTTCAATTTGATCAATCTAGGTGTGAGAAGTCTTTTAAACATCGCATCACCATCCACTCAGTCACCCAATGGCTTTAACATATGATGCAATCAAACATGTTAAACACGACATTAAGAATTACACTGGTAAACAATTGAATTAAAATCCAACATACCTACGGCTGTGATGACAGAGTCGTCACTCTTGTTTAATCTGTTTTGTCAAGGTTGGTGTTTGAATCACAGTCAAGTGTGATTAGGATAGTACTTACTATATTTATATGGTCACCCACTCTTCCACCAAGCATACACCTCACAACACACACAAAAAATTTTACACAATCTCATTTATATGAATTCTAATAATCCAAACGGCCTAATGTAAGAGGTTGACTAAGCGAGAACCACATACCATGGGTGGTAGTAGACTCAGGATGGACTCAGTCTGGCAGGTACAAAAAGAACTAATAATCACATCCCATCATGTTGTGTGGGATGGGGACACAGCACCACACAAGGACATGGAGCTGTGATGTCAGTACAGTCCAGCCGGGTGACAGCACCACACAAGGACATGGAGCTGTGATGTCAGTACAGTCCAGCCGGGTGACAGCACCACACAAGGACATGGAGCTGTGATGTCACTATAGTCCGGGTGGGCAGCAACACCACACAAGGGCATGGTGCTGTGATGTCACTATAGTCCAGCTGGGCAGCAACACCATACAAGGACATGGTGATGTGATGTCACAATAGACCAGGTGGGCGGCAACACCACACAAGGACATGGTGCTGTGATGTCACTATAGTCCAGCTGAGCAGCAACACCATACAAGGACATGGGGCTGTGATTTCAGTACAGTCCTTACGGAAAGTTGGGTAGCGTCAGGACACGTTACAAAGAACGTTTTGTCAAACTCTTCTCCGCGGAGCCCTTGGGATCCTTCATATTTATCTCAGGACACATTGGACAATTTCAAAATATTATTAATTTGTTTCTCACAATATTAAATATCACCAATAGCATGGATTGGTACTTTTTTTTTCAAATCTGATTAAAGGGTATATGTCAAAATCGTAGCCAGAATATGTGATGTTTTACATTTGTTTTATTATTTTATACTTGTAAAATGTAACGGTTGCAATGGATTGCTGGTAATATGAGTGTAGAAAAAATAAAGAGTCCTCAAGAATGTATTTTTTCTAGTGCAAATGCCTCTGCGGTCTAAAATGTTTGGGAACCCTTTCGTTAGGGAACTTCACGCATATTTGTAGACATTTTTTAAATTCATTGTATATTAATTCTTATTTGTATAGCACAAACATTTATTTTATTTGAAAATGTTAACGTGAGCTTTCTGAACCGACTGATAATTTGAGCATACTACTTAATAATTTTTTTATACACACCACGAATTACTATCTGTTCACGTTTTACGAATATAATCATGATAATTACCATAATGGTGTAGGGATGTGGAAGGAAGTATTTTAGAGATATTCTACTAGAATTTGCATGGAAGGAGAGTGGGAAAACATTTATAATAAACCACCCTCAGTAAATAATAGGGGCAACTTATCACCACGTCGTACTACCCGTTCGGTTTATACGCTCAAGTACTTATTACGCTAATGGGTTAGGAATTGGGTAGGTTGAATATATAGGAAGTGAACTGGCATTTGCGTGTAGGTAGAGTGGAAAACCGGTTGGGGAAAAACCACTCCAGCTCCCCAGAGTGAGTTTAGAGCATCGATTTCCCCGTCCTCGGCAGTCTAGCTCAACATGAAACTAGTTCTTTAGTTAACTATACCACCGAGGCCGGTGCCCTCAGTAAACCCGACCAAGATTCAAACCCCTATCTTCCCTTCATCATCAGGTTGGCCTAACACGAGAGTAACGACTTAGACCATTTGATCACTGAAGCTGGTCGATATTGTGATAGAATTATTTTAACAGTATATTCGAGTTTTAGTTTATTAATAGCGTCTTCAAGGCCAAGTGTTAAAAGACCACACTTTTGATCATGGAGTCCAGGGCGTTAATGTTTCAATACGCTGATTTCAGTGATTTGTCAGTGACGAAATATGGATGGCTGGAATTCTTTTGTAAGTGCGTAAATGAACTTTAGAGTTCCTAGTGTCATATATTAATCTTATCATATGTCCCGCGATCATCAATCATGTCTCTACTTTAATTTTACTATTTTCTGTATATACATTATACATCATGTAAAAATTACTTAAAATCAACCTTCCTCAAATATTTATAGAAAAAAATATACAGAAGAAATAAAATTTATATTTTTATACTCAACTGTTTAGTTTTATTATAAAACCACAAATTATGACCGACCAGCTAGTTTTGATCACACTAAAATATTGTTTGAAAGTTCTCGCTATTTTTTCGTGTTTCAAAGTTCGACTTTTGATGACGATGTAGCTTTCTTAAACAATCGACTAAGTACTGTCACGATATCAACCATTTACCGACTCCTGGTCAAGCACGTCACTATCGATATAGGCTGGACTGCTAATGATGGGGATATCGGGGTTTGAAACCTAGTTGTATATAGGGTGTGGTTTGTATTTACCTAAAGCGCTACACACTCTTCCTCCAAGCGAATTTGGTAACATTTCCTCTAAGTTATACCTTCCTCTACCTTAATCAAACAAAACAACTAATATAATATAGGTAGGATCTAAATGGGTAGCGAGATGCAGTGATAACATAAAATAGAAAAATGTTGAAGGCAATTTTGGCTACAAAAAAAAGTTTGAATTTTCTAAAATGTTCCTTCTTTCCAGAATTATTCTATAAACACATATTTCTAGAGAAAACTAATTTTTAATTCGTGATATAATATGTGTTTTTAGAAAGTGTACCTTAAATACGAATAAAAGGCCGCTATTATTGAACAACCTTGGGTTCTTTGGTCCATATTTCAGACGAGGTGAAAAGTGCAAACATGCATGATGTGTGACGAAAGTGAATGGAAGATAAAAGTGCAAGGTGATGCACTTGCAACCAGAATGCGATGCACTTATTGTCTGAGTCTCGTCTAGCCGCTTATGCAATTCACCTTGACATTCTTACCACCAGATAGCATCATTATCACCGGCTGGTCTATATAAAGAGTCTTCCGGTTAAAAACTCTTGGTTCACTTGTATAAATAGTCATAGAGACTGGCTATGTAGCCTTTTTTTTCTGACCTCAATAGCCCTTGGAAGGTATGCCCTGATTTTGGTTGAAAGAACAGTAGACATAATTCAAACATATTTATTTGCGGTAAGCATTGCTAACATTTCACAATATTATTTTTAATGCTATTTCATAAATATTGAAAATATCTATCAAACGTGAGAGTTGCAGATAAAATGACTTGATGTATGAATATACCAAAATTGTTTTAGAAACCAACCTCTACTGTTCTTTATACCAAAATCATAATATAATAGCGAGTGACTGCTTTAAGATTACTTTAAAGCTGTAATTTTTTTTTAGCAACCCGTCTTACTACCCGTTCAGATTATGCGTTTAGAGATTAAGAAGGTTATATTTTGAGGAAGTGTACCCACATTGGCGTGGAGGGATAAAGATAGAGGAATTTTTTTTTAAATACCACCCTCAATACAAGCGACTGAGATTCGAACCTCAATCTACTAAGTTAAATGCATTCGAGAAAAACAAACTGATTTAATTATTCCATGTGAAATATAAATCATTTGTGTCATAGTTTTAGGTAAAATAATAATAAAGTATGTAATCGTAATTAGTTTTTTAGTTTTAAAAAATAAAGCATAGCTTAAAAATTATTGATTTTATTTAATTTAGAAAACTATAGATCACAATGATAATAATTTGTTAAAAATATATTTTATTGCGGATCTTATTGATTTTTTACATTTGACAAAAAGTTCTTAGTTACTATCCTAAAATAGTATGCTAAGGCCATCGGCGTTTTCTTTGGTTTCCAAGAAGTTGTATTAAGGGCGTCAAATAGGCCTATTTGATGCTATATTAATATGCAATACACAATGGTATAAGCTAAACATTTCATATTTAAAAGAATAATGTGGCCTCTTCTGCTCCGATACTCATCTTTGAAATTCGAAATTAGACTCAATTTAAAAATATACTTTTATAAAATTACATTAAATTAGCCAATAAGCGCGTTAATATTATTTAATTAGTGTCTTATCAAAAATATACATCTTTCAAAACATCATAGTAAAATTACAGCTTGAAATATTTACAGTTGAATATTAAGTATTAAGTAAAATTTCTTAAGAAATACGGGGGAGAATATTTTAATTTTTAATTAATAAGCATTTGAATTGTTTGTATTTTTATGGAAAATCTCTACAAACTAAAGAAACATAACCAACATATTCATAGAATATACGAGCTAAAATACTGATTTCAAGTAAATATTTAAATATAAAATGTTTCCATTTAAAATTAAGTTATTGTAATTTAAAATTTCTAGAGCACAGCATGATAACTCTGTAAAACTACTTAGCTAATATTTTAATTCAGTTCTTTCGGAAATGCTGAAATAAGCTACTGTAATATATCTGATTTGGAATGCCAAGTTCGGATCTCACGTTAAATTGTAGGTCCTCCATTTCATCTCACAGTCACCCTACCATTACACATTACCGTAATTGTGTAACCTAAACGGGTAGTAAGACGCGGTTCTAATAGTAATAATAATATATTTGAAAAATAGGCCTTTATAAAGATTCTAAGATCCTTGATCAAAGGTTCGAATTTCCTATTGGGAAACATTAGATAAATAAAACCAATTATGATTTTGCAGTAGTGACGTTTCAACTTTTAACAAAATATTGGGGTGGGGTGGGGTGGGGCTAATGCTCTAGATCTGTCCTTTTGACCTTATCTGACCCCTGCTCTGTGTATGGAGAGATTCATTTCCGAGGTGAGGACATCGTTAAGGAGAATTACATTATCCCCAGATGGTTGGATGATGCGTGAGAATAAATAGGGTAGAGAGCACAGGGCACCTAAAGTTTAACGTGGGCTCCGAATCACGATGAGGGCCTGGCATTCCACAAATTCACAAAGCGTGAAATCACACAATTTGTCAGAGGTGAAGGAAGGGTTTAGTGATCAGATAAATCTGTGCCGGGACCGGGGTTTGAACCCCGGACCCCTAACGCAGAAGTCTGACACCCTACCCCTAGACTGACATGTCCCTTTTAACAAAATAGAATACATTAAAAAATTCCTGAGCGATTACGCTTTGCTAACAAATCAATATTTTATTTTATACAAAACATTAAATACTAAGTATTAACAACATTTTGATTACACGTGATGTTCATAATACCCATATTATATCATGGCAATTTTCTATGCTCTCTCCAGGCCATTTATATCAGAGTTAATCTTATTTGCAATCTTAATCTCTTCTCCTTCATTAGGCTATCACGTCTTCCCATGAGTGAAACTTACATCGGCATGACGTGCCTAAATAGCAATTAGCGCAACTACTTTGACTTGTCAAATTTTATGTGTAGGTTTTCTCCTCTTTCTATGAAGTAGTTTTCTTTTTGGTAGTAATTTCTTTTTTTCACCACAACGCATTAATATTGGTCTACAAAAATAATTATAGAAATTACATGTTCACATAAGTTAGAATTATATTATTTTTTTGCTAATTATGTTAAAATTTTCCTAAAATAGCCAACGTTTAAAGTAAAGCTGTCCTAAAAAGTTATGACAGTGTAGGAAAAAAAATTTATAAAATAGTTTCTATTAAAAAAAGCTTTTCAAAATAAGTCGTGCGTAAGACTACTTTTAAATACATGTTTCTAAAATAAACAAGTACACAGTATTACCTACCATGTAAAACATTCACAATAATTCTATTTTAAGCAAAATCATCAGATCCTTTTATTTAAATTTTTCTGATTTTCCAAGATCAATCTTCAGTAAACTACACTTAACGTTTAAGTTTAGAATCAAAATAACGATTTGGTTTCAATAAATGACCATAACATATCAAAATATCAAGTTTGAACAAAATACATAAAACCGTTTCGGCTACATCCCAGGTACGGACACTCAGATTTGAAAGAGACACTTTTTTGTAGTTTTGGGGCCACATTTATCTTTCCCATAAAATCTCTTTATATATTTATATTTGAAAATTAAAGTCCTATTTGGCTTATAGCACGCCATTCACCCTACCCTCTTCCCCCCCCAAACACACACACATCACAGTCCTGCGTACGCCATTGATCACAAAATAAAAACTATTCCGTTTAACGTGCCTAATTTACACCCTTGGTACAATTCTTATTCTTATCCCATTCTCGTTCTTCAGCACCAGTTCGCTGACGAGTTCCTCCATCTTGTTGGTCGTACTCCCTGGTAGAAGCTTGTAGCTCCTCAGCACTTTGGAAACCTCTGTCTTCATTTCAAGCATGGCGAATTTTTGACCTGGAATAAACATTACCTCATTGTCTAGTAAAATTTAGTTCATATTAATGTTACTTAAGAGACAAGTGATCCCTCTTTGTGTTGAAAGCCTGAATCAGCCAAACACAAACAGTCCATAATAATATATATTTGTTATTATATTCAGCTTAACTTGTATATAGTTATACATCAGTAGTATTCACTTAGCTCAGTCGGTATCTTGTTTGCCTACATAGCTAAGGGTCTTGGATTCGATTCCCGGCATGCTCAGAAATTTATCATCGGTTTAAATATGGGTTTACCTTTTCACATTAATAAATTAACGACCGGGAATTAAATGTTGTGTGCGTGTCCTAGTCTTAAGATAAATTTAAAAGGCAGATGAAGCTATGACAGGCCCAACAAGCCGGTAGTGGAAAATATATGGCTTGGCCACAGACAAGTAAGAAACAGACTCTCCTGCAACACTGGGCTTCGCTAGTGTCACTGCTGGGTGATGATAGGACTAACAGCAGCGATCCTAGTGGAGGAGGACTCAAGCTGACAAACGGAGCGCAACCATTTTACCTGGAGGTTGAGTGTCTGGGTATATTATTTGTCTGTGAGCATGGAAAAAAAAACTGACCCAGGCCATAGGCTGGAAACAGTAATGGATTAAAAAAAAGTATTAACTCATCAAAACCGTTGAAAGGAGGAAATATGTATAAGCTATATGAAGGAATAAAACTAGAGCAGTGGGAGCTGAGAGGTAGAGAGTGGGGGGGGGGGGGTTAG
>CABFOW010003743.1:13054-33035 GCA_902141385.1 Timema californicum | reverse complement strand
GTTAGCTTCGTGACAGAACTGGAATATGATCCTTGATTATGTCCTGGTCCCAGTTAGAGGTAGAGTTAGATCACCTTTGTAAACAAATAAGAGGAACTGTTGATAAAAATTGAATGCCTTTACCTAACGACTGTTGAAACCTATAAAATGATGACTGATAATATTACATCATGTACTGTAGTTTATAATAACATTCAGTAAAACTCCAGGTTTGACTATTTTCGACGTTCCTGTCCGACATCTTAAAATAGGCAAAATGCCTGAAGAGTGGGGAGAGAATAATGACAGTAAACATTTTTGTATTCCAACTATAAAATAATTTCAGAGAGAAAAAGCTTCCTTATACCTCATAGTATGGAAACTATTGGTTTAATATACATTATAGGGCTGTGCCTGCAACTTTTGAAAGAAAAAAATAGTATCATTTTTGAAATTAACAGCTCATAAATATTCAAAACCAAACATTACTGGGTAGCTTCCATGATTTTGAACTGATGCATGAATTAAGTTCAGATATGTATGAACGTTGTAGAACGGTTGTTGTAAAACATCAATAAAAATGATAAAGTTAATTGTATAGGCTAATAAATGTGTGGAGTAGAACGCTCAAGCTACGCGAACGTTAAATAAAGCTAGCACGTGTTTTATATGAGTCGAGTCAATAGGGCCATAAATACTTATTTTATTTGTTTATGGTATGCAAACGAATTCTTAGATACAAATTTTTCCGCGTCTCACGAAATCTTAAACGTTGGGCTCGTGTTACATCTTATTTTGCACATCCAGTCAGCCTAATGCAGCCTAATCAACACTAACAGCTTGTACGAAATCTTAAACGTTGGATTCTCGTGTTACATCTTATTTTGCACATCCAGTCAGCCTAATGCAGCCTAATCAACACTAACAGCTTGAGTTGCACTTAGGTTACAAACTGTCCATATTAATTTTCTGTGTTTTAACCACGGTTTACGTTACGATGTGGAGCCTGTAAACACACAGCGTTATTTTAAGTTACGTAAACGTTTAGTGAACGTTACATTACAAAAATATAAAGTTGATCTTTATCAAGGCATCAGAAATTTTCTACTCTCCCTCAGCGGAAATCTGTGTACATTTACTATAAACTCAAGCTTTTTCCAATACAACAATTTATATTCATAAATTAGTTCATATACGTATAACACAAACGAGTTTTAAAACATGGTGCCAAAATAAAAAATGAAAATGACTTACATTCCAGTAGAAGCGTCATGGAATAGCCATGATTCCCAAAATTGATGTTTTAATGTTGGCAAAATCAACGTTTGAGTACAGTTTGATTAATGGAATAACGCTATATTTAAACATTTAACAGCTGTTTGCACTTAATGAAGGATAAAATATAACCGCCATCGGGTGGGCTCAAAAGACCAACATTTCGGTTAACAGCTGAACGTGCTAACCAATTGTGGCATGAAGGTGTTATGATTGCCATTTAATTATATATTTAAGTAGGCCTATTATATTATTTGTCCAACTTGTACCGTTGAGAAGACGGGCAAAGGTGCAAGTCTCGTTAATTTTAGTTTGCCAGTGTATGTGCGATGTGGTCGAATTAAAGTTCATACACCCTATTCCTATCTTGATTTAATTATATTCAATCCACCTAAATATACTACATTCCTATCTTGATCTAATTAATTCCAATCCACCTAAATATACTCCATTCATATCTTGATCTAATTATATCCAATCCACCTAAATACACCCTATTCCTATCTTGATTTAATTATATCCAATCCACCAAAACTCACCCTATTCCTATCTTGATTTAATTATATCCGATCCACCTAAATACACCCTATTCCTATCTTGATCTAATTATATCCAATCCACCAAAACACACCCTATTCCTATCTTAATTTAATTATACCCAATCCACCTAAATACACCATATTCCTATCTTTATATAATTATATACAATCCGCTTAAATACACCTTATTCCTATCTTGATCTAATTATATCCAATCCACCAAAACACACCCTATTCCTATCTTGATCTAATTATACCCAATCCACCTAAATACACCATATTCCTATCTTTACATAATTATATACAATCCGCCTAAATACACCTTATTCCTATCTTGATCTAATTATATCCAATCCACCAAAACACACCCTATTCCTATCTTGAGCTAGTTATATCCAATCAACCAAAACACACCCTATTCCTATCTTGATCTAATTATATCCAATCCACCAAAACACACCCTATTCCTATCTTGAGCTAGTTATATCCAATCAACCAAAACACACCCTAATCCTATCATGATCTAATTATATCCAATCCACCAAAACACACCCTATTCCTATCTTGAGCTAGTTATATCCAATCAACCAAAACCCACCCTATTCCTATCTTGAGCTAGTTATATCCAATCAACCAAACACACCCTATTCCTATCTTGAGCTAGTTATATCCAATCAACCAAAACACGCCCTATTCCTATCTTGAGCTAGTTATATCCAATCAACCAAAACACACCCTATTCCTATCTAGATCTAATTACAACCAATCCACCAAAACACACCTTATTCCTATCTTGAGCTAGTTATATCCAATCAACCAAAACACACCCTATTCCTATCTTCAGCTAGTTATGTTTAGCACCGCGTGTCTTACTACCCGTACGGGCTTTACGCATGTATACTAATAAAGATAATATGTTGGGGATGAAGAAGGTTGAATTAAGAGGATGTGTATCCGAGTTTACTTGGAAGGAGGGAGGAAAACCATTTACTAAAACCACCCTTAGTACACCCAACCAGGATTCAAACCCCGATCTTTCTGTCATAAGCAGTATCTTCTATTGCGAGACTGAGGATTTATATCATGTGGCCACCAAATTTAGTTGGTATTTAAGGGTGCTTGATACATGGCAGAAAACTTAGGAGGGTTTCAGACGTTTTTAAATTCAGGATTATTAAAAAAGTGGTTTAATCTTTTATTGTATTGCTTTCATCAACATATACACGAAATTTTGACCATTTTAAAAGTTAATTTTTATTTAAAATGTTAAAAAAAAAGTGTTATAACATAACTAAAACTCATTAAAACAATCCCACATTTTCCTAGAACTGTCTTTTGTGACCCTATCAAAACACGATTTTATTTGATATAGGAAGGCTAGATCTAGATTTCTAATATTTTATTTAATCTCGAAAGTACAAATTTTCGCGTAAGACGTCGTTGAATATATATTTTTTTAAATTTATGTTGAAACTTAAACTTTTTAATTAGTCAGAAACCTGCTGATAATTATCACCTGAATTTTGTTGAAAACTTGATACGTGCATAAACGGACACCAGCTTGCACTCGCTATCGTGGCCAGCCTGTATATGGCCGTAATGGCTTCGCCAATGAAATGAGGTCGACACGAAATTTATTTTTATTTTTTTTCAAACTATAGTTTTGTAGTGATGATCGTTTAGTGGTGGCGTTGTTGGTTCACAAATTAAAACTTCACATGTTTAAATTATGATCCATTATATTAATTAGATTCTATTATTTCCATTGATATACGTCACGCGTATTGGATAGTGTAAGAGTGGCCTTCAATCGATTTAGGATAAGTTCACAATATTAATTGATTTATACGGGATGTAATATAACTACTATTAACTATCACTCCTGATTTTTTATTATAGTAGTAATATCCGTGGTGACTAGCCGAGCGGCTAACACAAGGTGTTGATAAATGATTTACAAAAACATGTCAACCCAGAGTTGACCTAGGAGCCTCCTTGGCCTAAGCCCGGCGAGACAAGAGTCACAAGTCTCTTAAACAACTTAACTCAACTCAACTGACATTTTTTAAATATCAGGAAAACACTTCCATTTGTCCTCGTGATCCAACTTGAAACCCCTTAGCCTAACTGTCCTATACCTTTAACGAGGCGAAAACCTTTGTGTGTTTCAAGACAAAGGATAAAACCACCCCCTATAAAAAACGTTTAGGGCGCCATTGTTGTACCATCACCGACTCTCAAATATTCCTTAATACCTGGCTAGCAGGTTATTAACCTTTCAATCCCCATTACTGCCTACCAGATTGCTAAAAACATATTATTTTCTAACGTGTCAATAATAATTGCACCAAACTATATTAAAAAATATCAAACATCTTACTAAAAAAGGAGAGATTTTTAAATGTCCACAACGCGTCTCAATGATCTACCAGGTAGCACCTTTAACTCATCATTATGTAACCTCCTCCCCTAACCAATATCTTCATCGCTTTTTGGACCAAATATCTTCCTAAGTCATACACTTGTTTTAGTTGCTAATTTATTTATTTGATCAAAGTATAGAACTGTAATGACTGTTTAAAGTATATTGTTACTATACCAGTTCATACATACCTACACAGTTCCTAGGTCCGGCGCTGAAAGGAACATACTGGTAAGGGTGTCTACCCTGAGAGTTTTCAGGAGAAAAACGCTCCGGATCAAACTTCTCCGGATCCGGGAAAAGAGAAGCGTCTCTGTGCATGATAATATTTACAATCGTAACGTTGGCTCCTTTGGGTAGAGTATATCCATCTGAAAATAAATGTAAGGAGTGTCATAATACAAATCATTATTTACTAAGTGTAATAGTTCGCTGTATACTCGCTGATGATTCTGTTTGATAAACATTCACACGGGTGATGTTTTCATTCTTAATTCGCCAGAGAACTTATTTTTTTTTTTTAATATTTAAAAAAATTAGATAGGTCATTTTACTTTCAAAATAACGGTCCCTAAACCTGTCTTGAGCTAATTATATCCAATCCACATTAATACAACATATTCTGATCTAATTTTATACAGTCCACCTCTTTACACCCTATATCTTCCAGGTCAATTCTAATGCTATCATCCCATCTACGTCTTGTCTTCCCACTGGTCTCTTGTCATATTTAGATTTTTCTAAATGTTTGAAAGCTCAACAAAAATACAATTTTTGATATTTTTAGTCAATATTTCAGAATTAAATCATGTTTACTAGAGTTATTTTAAATAATTAAAACTACTAGTCAATAAACGTACCAACTTTGACATCCTCGTTGAGGTTCCTTACGTACATGGGGACACTTGGAAGCAGCCTCTGAGCTTCCTTGATGACCATTTCTAGATATTTCATCTCTTGAATATCACGAAAGGTGGCGTCCCTGTTGGAATCAGCGAATATAGTTTTCAGTTCTTCCGCAGCTTTATCCTTCAAACAATTATGAACGAACTTCAATTAAAATGTAACAATCAAAACACTTGTAGCTCTATGTTTGGTAAATAGCATAAAAGATTAAATTTCGAATAATTATTTATCTAGTCTTGTTATTGTTGAAAATAATCAGTATAAACTAAGTATTCCAAATAATACAGATTATCTTAATAAAATGTATACACATTTTGAATGTTAATATCAAACATAAAATTGGGAATAAAATAAAAGTGATAGCGAAAATGTTGGATGCATTTCTTTACGTCTTGTACCTTCAGTGATTTATTAGTGGTATATTCCGCCAACTGGCTTCACAACAATGTAGTCTACATTAAAATAGCGAAGCTGCATTTATCGTTTGAGTAACGTAAGTACATTTTTAAGTCTTATTGGATAACTATAGAACGCCAGTGAGGTGCAAATACGTTATAAAAGTGAATTTGAAACACCAAAAACAACACGGGTAACCATTGCAAGATTGCGTGACAAGTTTGAGGCTGATGTAACAGAACAAAATGTGAACAATGGATGGAGGACCGAGAGCGTCTACTGGCAATGAAAGTGTTGTGGCAGTGTTATAGACACTAACACAATCCCCGGATAGGAGTACATCTTTAAAACAATGTTTCGCGATAGAGGTGTTTGTAAATCCAATCCTCATTGCATTTTGTGGCGTGTCAAGTAGAAGCCGTACACTCTGAGACACCTCCGTGCAATGTATGAGGACGATCCAGACAGGCGACTTCAATTTCATGAGTGGATTTGCATATGTGTGAATAAAGGGAATATTTTCAAGATTTAATGGTTTGGATTGATGAGGCCACCTTTAAGCGTGATGTTACTCTTATTCGACAAAGCGATGTGCGGGATCTCCATAAATCCACAAGTAATATAACAACAATCAGTTAATCTACCAGTGATATTAGTGTAGTGTGGTCTCTCTTCTAGAGGAATGATAAAGCCATTTTTCTTTGAAGCTCCTGTCACAACTCTCACCTATTTAACAAGTCCTATCGCTTCTTGATTACCCGTTTTGAGATTAAGATCGCTACTTTCATCAGGATGGTGCAACACAACTTTAACACACCGATGTTAAAGATGTTCTGATGTAACTTTCCTCGGAAGATGAATATGACGAGGAGGAAGTGTAGAGTACCCACCTCAATCTCCTAACTTATCACCACTGGACGTTGTTACTCTAAAGAACACTGTGTACAAAACAAAAGCAAGAACACTGCAGGGCATGAAACACGACATTGAAAATGCCTGTGCTGTTATTCCATTAGAAACAATACAGCGCGTATGAAGCTCTGTTGTACATCGCTGTCAACGCTACTTTGGTGCTGAGGGTGTTACTTAGGAACATGTATAACTTAAAGGTAATCAACACATCAACAAAATGACGTAATTCTTTACTTGTTACAAAAGATGGTAATAAGATATGTATACATTTTATTGGAACATTTTCTATGTATACAAATAGAACGAGATACACTAAGTTCATTGCAATATTTATTCAAAATTTAATGTGATCAACTACTTACAAGAAGACTTATAAAAATATATTAGAACTAAAAAATATTGAAAATCATTGTTTAACCAATTTATTTACCTGAACCTCTTGGTTCAATGCCAATGACGATAAAGCAAAGCTGATACCAGATGATGTCGTGTCATGTCCCTGCGGGGAAATGAAAACAGAATCTTAATTTATAAAAGATAAAACTAAATACGCTAATGTGTCAGGGATGAAGAAGCTGAAATTTAGAGGTAGTGTATCAACATTTGCATGGAGAGAGAATGAAACCAAGTTTGGGGGGGGAAAGCACCCTCAGTACAACAGAACGGGCTTCAAGCTCCGATTTCCCCGTCATCGGAAGTCCAGTTTATTGAAAAAGGGATGTATTGGATCATTTGAGTACCGAAACGGGTCAATGTGACTATTGAAGCTTCATGTCAATACACAATGACCTAACGTATAGCTGTATTGAAATAAATCCACCAACTATTATAAAAATGTCAAGAGAATATTTAATAATCAAAACAGGACTATACCTCAAACATGAATGTATCCACTTCTTCTCGAAGCTCATCGTCAGTCAACAAGTCGCCATCTTGAACGGTTTCAAGCAACATGTCCAAGAAAGCTCGACGTTTCTTGACTCCTAATATGTATGGTAAATTGTTATTACTTATGATACAATGAATGGATGTATGCTCTAAGAATGAAGGGGACGCATATATAGTTATATGAGCCATATTTGTAACTCCTTCATTAAAAATAATTCCATTAATATCAGGCAGAATCAAACTTTTAGCCAAATTTTGAAACAAATATTTTGTTTTTACCTACATTTTTTGTGATTTTTAACAATTTTATTTTAATATTAGAACTATAAAAATACAATAATACTAATATTGCTTGATATCTTTTAATACTATTTTTATTGTTTATTTGTTTCTGCATTGACCAAACATTAAAGGTTTCGTTGATTTTTATCTCGTACCAATTTTTATTTTAAACCTAAGTAATTTTATTGGGATTGTAATAACTGATACTAGTTTTTGAGTACTGTCCATAATAGAATTATGTTTCATTATATTAACTTAATTATATGTGTTAAAATTTAGAAGCTATTTAAATACTAATCGACCCTCTCTGTGGTCCATTGGTCTGAGTTCCTAGCTACAGATCTATAAGTCCCTAGTTTGATTCCCAGCTCTTCCAGATTCTTCTCTGTAGTGGGGGGGTCTGGTACGGGGTCAAATTCATCCTTGTGAAGATAAAATAATGACGAGTTAGATATTATAGTAAAGAAGTAATGGCTCCTTTCTAGAAAACTGAGCTTAGTAGCTAGAGGGTTAGTTGGGCTGACTATATGGCACCCTATATCCTCAAAGGTTGGTACTATGTTTTCCAACGTACGGTGGCCGCTTAGGAAATTAGGCCTAGAGCTCGCTTACGAGTTGACGCCATGGAGTTATTATTTAAATAGTAGTTGGCATTTAATAAATTCTAAGTCTTTTTAATATAAAATCGGATGAAAATAATAGAATATAGAAATGACTAAGTACGAATCAAGTTTTAAATAAATTGTATAAAATTAAATATATTTAGTTTTGTACGTAAATGGTTAAAGTTCTTGTTTTTTTTAAATTCATTGATTGTTTAGTGTAGATGGTGGAACAGAAGTAAACAAATAATCGACTTTATTTTATCTTTGAAAACTCCTGGTTTCAAAATGATCCTAAATTATAACATCAAAGAATTCAACACATTATGGTATATGTAATATGTATGAAGTTTAAATGAGCAATGATATTTTCAATGTTTTGGGAAAACAATTTGTATATGTGTATAGTAAAATATTTTACTTTTACTCGAAAACTTTGATTTTTCATATTCACTTGAAAATATAAATAATAGGCACACAATTCCATTTTTGCTAAAAATAAAATTAATAATGTTGCGTTTATAGTTGTTGACATAATTTTGATAGTATTGTGATTTTAAAATGATTATAGCCATCCATCAGGGATAAACCAAGCGTAATCTTTTAACTTAATTCTTAAGTTTAGAATATAAAGAAAGTAATTTAAGTGTTTGTTTTTGTAAATTATAAAAATTTTGAGGTCAGAATTTTTGAATTATATGGACAATAAAAATTAAACCATTCTGATTTTAGTAGATGATTACGGGGATATAAAGCCTAAAATTAAGCTATAGTGTACATCTGTAAGAATGGGGAAGAAGAATCTAAATATTTAGTGTAATTTGTGCCTTTGAAAAGTCCTCATTTATAAATGCAAATATAAAACAAGACTCACCAAAATCGTCTTCTTGTTTCTCCCGAGATTCGTTTTTCTTTTCGGATTTTTTCGCCTCAATGAACTCAGCCTTTTTTGACTTGATTACCTTTAATGATATAATTGCACTGCATTGAATTTTACAATACAATATTTTCAACCACTATTTAATATTAATTTTAGATGATAAATCATCCCAATTCAAACATTTCAAAAGAAACTTATTTATTTTTCCAAGAGCACGTTTCAACGATAAGGTTCAGTTTTAGTTAGCTTTTGAATATTTTTTTTATAAACAATAATTTCTTAAAATCAACCTATAATAATTTTGTTAACTATATGTAAAAAAAACTTTAAAAACAAATACGTGGTTTAATTTATATCTGATATTTTATTTATTTATTTAGTACCGTGTCTTACTACCCACTCGGGTTATACGCTTTAGATAATATGGCTAATCTAAATGTATATGATAAATAGTTTTATATTAAAGAATTTGATATCCAAACTTTATATTACTATCAGTATTGTATTATAATAATTATGCGTGTCCATTTTCTATGATACCCCTAGTATTGAATATGAACATGAAGCTCACCTGCGGAAATATGCTCCTCTAAAGAGCCCATCTTAAAACAGAACCACTGCTCTTGAGGTGAATATGAGAATTTCTATTCCAAAGGATATTTTAATTAATTTCAAGAAATATAAAATCCTCGTGTATCGTGTTCCAGACAAGATAATAAAATTGTTTTTTTTCTTTTAAATGTTTTTTATTTCTCTTTTCACCGTGTCTTCCCATCCGTCCGAAATACAGGGTGTATCGATCTATGTGGGAAATAACTGGGGTGTGGATAGAAGACTTCAAAACAAAACAAAAAGTGTATACGACCTTTTCAATGGTTCCCGAGATGAGGCCTTCCAAGATTCTGCTAGAAATGTTAATAGCTCTAATGGATTTACCCCTGCTGTACCTATTGTAAGTGAAGTATCACTGCTGGTACACAGGCAGGGATGCATCTACAAGAACAGATCTGTATCAAGTAGGGCTATTAACGTCTACATCAGAATCTCGTAAAGCCTTATCTCGGGAATCATCGAACATATGCCACACGTTCATTAGGATTGTATATGTTGTTTTGAGGCCTGATATCCACAACCCAATTAATTCCTACATATATTTATACACCCTGTACACGCATTTAATTACGCTGATAAAGTCAGTATAAGTAAGGTAGAATTTATATGAATTTGCCCACTTTTGCATGGAGGGAGAGTGCGAAAACGTTTAGTAAAATTTACCCCAAGTAGTTCCCGCCAGGATTCGATCTCTGATCTTAATGTCAGCAGTAAATCAGACTGCAGGAGTCCAACATTTAGTCCACAAGCCCACCGATGTGAAACTTTGAAATGTTACCTAATATCCTTCCTAATATCTATGGGTATGTCACAATCCACTCATTAACTTTGTTGGTGTTGAGAGTTTGAAAAAATGATAATTAATTATTATTATTATTATTATTATTATTATTATTATTAGCACCGCGTCTTACTACCCGTTCGGGTTATACGCAGATAATTAATTAAAATTGTGTAATATCAGGTATGACTTAGTCTTAATACACAATTAGGACTTACCAAATGAGGTTTAAATTGGGTGTGTATTGTTTAAACATTCTCAGATTGAATAAGTTTTTAAGGTGTATTTTGAGATAGTCCTTGGTTTGAAAGTGTTTAGCTAAATTTGAAATAAAGAAACATATTACAGTGGAACCTGGATAATTCAAACTTGAAGTCACCAGGAAAAGAATTCGAATTAAATAAGCTTCTTAAAAGAATTGAAAATAAACACAGTTAAGTTTGCAACCAAGCTCAAAACCTTTATTTAACGTATTTGGAAATAAGCTGTTACCAATTTCTTTAAGAAGTCCGAGATTTTAATCTGTTTTCCTTATTTAATTCTCTCAGTAATAGTGTATCATTCTAACTGATTTATTGGTCAGAAATTGAATCACTTACATTGTTGCGACTTTCAAAAAACGCCTAAGTTTTTAGGTATAGTCCAAGGCTTCTGGCGCACTCGGGATAGGCCCTTCGTGAATTACTGAAGAATTGTCCACTTCATCGCCAGATGATCCACTCTCAACCTGGATGAATTTTTTGTTTGTTTTTCAAAAATGTTGAAAGTGTGTTAGGGAAAATTCCGAAGTCCTTTTGAAATTTATGATTTCTTTTTAAGTCTCTTTTCCACTTCCTCTATCACCGCTACTTTTTTGGCCAAAATTAATCATTTATAGTAATGTGGCTTGGACAGTGACATCACGATACACACACACAAACACTGCTGTACAGTATGTACTAAACAAAACTAAAACTAAACCAAAAAACAAAATAAACTCAGACGTCACAAGAATATCGCTACAACTTAGTAACTAAAAACCAGCGCAAGTAACCACTCGAGAGGCTCGAACTTAACTAACGGAGTACAGAACTGTACGTGTAAACAAATGCGTGAAGAAGAGTACTGACCGCATTCTAACGTCACCTCCCCTGTTTTTCCAAAAATAGAACAACATGGCACTGCAACTAGAAGTAGGAAAAAAATACTGCACAGAACATTACAACTTATAAATAGTTTGAATTAACCAAAACAGAATTCGAACTATCCACGATTTTTTATTATTGTTTTAATACAAAATTCATGGGACCAAGTGAAAAATTCTAATTAAAACGATTTTGAATTACGGAAGTTCTAATTAGTCAGGTTACACTGTAGTGTAATTAATCTGGTAAACTTATTCCAACTATGTTTATTCTATAGTCTAATAGAAATGTGAAAGTGGTCATGAAGCACTACCTTATCGGACATTCCATGCAAAACAGCCAGAGACTTTCTTTGAAGTCTACCAGTGGCAGACAACCAGAAGATTATATTTGAGTGAAGCCAAGGTTGAAAAGATCGCTTTACTACGACATCAGCCATTCTGGAATGTAATAATAAAAACAAGTGATATGTCGTGTGCAACATAAACTAATGATATATGTGTGTGAATATTTAATTATATATATATATATAGCTGTCTAGCTTGAATCTAAAAATGATCAAAAGCGTCTTGATAGTTTTTTGCTCATCGTCATTCAGCCTCGGCCACAGACAATTAATAGAAACAGACTCTCAACCTTACGGGGGTTTCACTGCGCTCTTTTTGCCAGCTTTAGTCCTTCAACACTTGGTCTTCGCTAGTGTCACTGCTGGGTGATGTTAGGTCTAACCACAGTGATCCTAGTGGTGGAGGACTCAAGCTACCAAAAGGAGCGCAACCATTTTAACCTGGAGGTTGAGTGTCTGGGTATATTATTTGTCTGTGGCCTTGGCTCATAAATCTTGTTACCTTGACAATTTACAGTACTTTACAGGAAAATGTATCTATTGTACAAGGAATTCGCTGGTTAATTGTAATTGTTATTAATTAATAATATCTAGAATAATTATTAAGATGATGCTGAGTCATTAGAAGTTAATTTTCTTACGTATTCTTAATTAGAAAGCTTAGAAATTTTTTATTGTTGAAGGGTTAATATGGCTATATTTAGTGCACTGAATATCAAATCTGAGGAAACTGCAAGTATTTTTGAGAAAAGCTTTATCTTGGCTCTCCATCTCGGTTAACTGTTGTCAGATCTCCTCACATTCAATCCTCTCGGAAGGTGATGTGCTGGACTAAGAAGGAGCTACTGGCAACATCAACTAACCGACGTTACAAAATGTTTCTTTAATTTAAGGGAATATTGACCACACTGTACCGTGGCTACACCCTAGCATAGCCATCAACCTCCACCCTTTAAAAGAGCTAATACACGCTTACCCCATTTTACCGGGAAGTCAGCGCCTAATCACGGACACTCCGCGCTCGTTAACACTGAACACTGCTTATCGTTCAAGTTTGGCAAAAAACAAGAATGAAGTCAGGAAGTGCCATGTGACCCCTGTTCACTAGTACGCTATCCCCGAGTTCAAGACGCTGCGCAGGCGCTAAAACTTGGGGGAAGGAGCGGGTTGTCCTATCACGTGTGTTTTCCTACCACCCATGGCCATCCTCATGACGTTGTACGCAGGCGTCGATGAGATGCCAATTTCTGACTTGTTGATGACTTCATTGGTCATGTGATAACTCCATTCCATTTTTACCCGCTGATAAAATTCAAATATAAGCTAGTACCCAGAATGGAACTTCACTCTTAGGCGCTGATAGGAATTAGGGACTTACCAACATGTGATTGTTATTTTGAGGAAATTTTGTCCTATGAGTTTTTTTATTTGAAAACTAGGCATCGTCTAAATTTATTCAAAATTATGTAGGGCTTAAATATAATTATATTTAGACATTTTTTAAACTCTTTACCGAATTTAGTTTTTATTGAAATTAGGACATTTTTTAAAATTGAAATTGAAATCTTTAGGTCTCAAACCTTTTTGGTCCGAGCTCGGATGGTTTGTTAACAATTTAAAATTATTTAAATTTACTTTTGTATGCTATTTTGCACTTTAATTCTTTTGGTATATACTTACAGTTGAAGCATATCAAAGCGTAACTAACGATGTTTCATATCATATCTTCATGTTTAAAGTTATTGGGAAATGCATTGGATAACTCAATTTTACTAGGATTTAATTGTAGACTTGTGCGTATAGTCCGAACGGGTAGTAAGACGTGGTGCTAATAATAATAATTGTTGACTTTGCAGATAGTGTATAAAGTAAACAATTATTTTCGTATCCAAGCTTCCCCCGCCTCATGGGTTGTTAGACGATAATAGTCATGTTTCTAATCAACATTAGACTCAGC
Organism: Timema californicum; assembly: GCA_902141385.1. Taxonomy (NCBI): domain Eukaryota; kingdom Metazoa; phylum Arthropoda; class Insecta; order Phasmatodea; family Timematidae; genus Timema; species Timema californicum. Next base: position 19,134 of record CABFOW010003743.1, on the reverse strand, counting down.
TGTACAATTAAGAGCAGTACTATGCTTGTATTAAAAATGTCATGTTTTATAAAAACGGCCATTTGATACGTGTAGACTTTAAAGGCAAGTTTAATATTATGTGATAATAGTTATCTTTTGAGCGGTTCGAGCCAAACGTGTAGGTGATATAGTGCTTCCTTACATATAATCTTATTTGCACTTGATCGCTTTCATTTAAAATATTTCTTTGTATACTTAAGTACATATTATATTGCTTCCTGACGAGTATTATTGAATTTATCTACTATTGCGCATTGTCTGTGATCACTTAAAATGGCATTGTTTACCTTTGAGTCTTATTCAATACTTTGATAATAAAACGTCCCTCGGGTCAATGTTAAATCCATGTCATTCTTTGGATTTATATTAAGCAAAATCCTAATTCCCTCAACGTCAATAGTCATATACCCTATTTTACTGAAAGTTAAGGTAACTAGGTCTTGGTACTTGTGCTTGTTATATTTGAGTGTAGGTCAGATAAATATCCTTGGTGATAACCTTTTCTAATTCTTTATCTTGCTACCTTTGCACTATTGCTGGTTCCTTGAGCCCACATAGCATGTAAGTTCAAATAACTTAATAGCTGGTGCAAGGTTGAGCTGCTCCTCCACTGCTTCCCGTGGTGCAACACGAAAACAAGAAAATCACAACGCTATTTCCCCAACAGTAACCAAAAAGTTCCCTCGTATGATATTCATTGGAGTTAAAAATTGCTCTACGCTAAACCGGTGTAATTTTGAATCCTGTTTTCAAAATAAATAGTTGTTTCATGAATTGTCCCGGCCCTTTACAACGAATCTAGGGGTGTGTGTGTGTATCAAGAACAACTTTGTAAGGGACAGGAAACTTGTGTTGCCAGAGAAATATTTTATCCCACCGCTCTACATCACCGACTACTCCAGAATAAAAAAAATGAAACATCAGAGTCTGGATATTACATGCAAACTGATGCACCTCAAGATCTGATGAATTAATATTCGATCAGTACTCAGAGGCTCAAAAAGCGTTAACTTCTTTAACAATAGCCCTTTAAATTATTGGGACAAGCCCTTCAAACTTGCCTATATGAAGGTATTATATAACACTATGAGCAGGGTAAATGCATATGAATAATCAGCGTAGCGATAACAGCAATTTTCAGGAATTGTAATGCCCTGTTTGAAATGGGCAGAGGGGGAACCTCAGTAGGGGCTGTCAATAAACTACGTCAAGATAATTTTGAGTCTTTTTATACTCTGTCCTCCCCCTTGTCACACATTGTCACAATTTTGTCACAATTTTTTTTAATATCGCGTCGCAATATCACGACCCCCCTTCCCCCTATTTAAATACTTTTATTAGCACCGTGTCTTATTACCCATTCGGGTTATACGCTTATCGAATAATTACGCTAGTGATTTTAGGGTTGTTAGTCAAGAACTTGGGGATAGCTAATAGCGACAAATATTTTATTTGTTTTTTATAGCCAGTTTTCCGGATTTTATAGACGTTTAAAATAGTGAAAATGTCCTATCTACTGTAAATCTATGAAGGTTAGAACTATCTTTATTTGGCCTCCACTCCTCAATAATTCTATATTTTAGAAGTGCAGGCTACATGCTTTGGTAAAAATAATTATTTATTCAATCTACTTTAGAGTGTTTACGGTGGGGATCCAGGGAACTCGACAAAAAGCCAGTATGTTATATCTTTTTAGCAAAACTTTATTTGGACAAGATAAAGAAAATATTGCTCTAGTAACAACTTTTAGTTTAATTTTCTTCACATGGTGATATCAACAGCTCTTGAATATATGTCATGAGCATAGCAGCATTAGATGACAAACTTTTTAAACGATGAGGAAAATTTTGTCTGGGACACCTTTTACACATATTCAACAACTGTTAATATCAACATATGGAGAAAATTAAAGGTTTTGTTTCTACTTGAGAAATATTTTATTAGTATTGATAAAAAAAATTGAATATACAAACTGCAAAAACACTTACCTTTTTTTACGTACCCTGTATCCCCACCTCGACCTAGTATGAGTTGACTTACCCTCTAGTAGCCTCTACAAAGTCCGCACTGCCGCCATCTTGAGCGTTGATCTTGATCCCCATGGCGGTTTCTAGAATAAACCATGTAGGGACATTAGGTGCAACAAATATACATCTCATATATGCAAAATAAGAAGTGTATTATTATCATTATTAGCACCGCGTCTTACTTCCCATTCGGGTTATACGCACTTACGCTAATGTGTAATGGTCGGGTGATTGTGAGATGAAATGGAGGACCTAAAGTTTAACGTGGAATCCGAACCACGGTTGGAGGCCTGGCATTCCCCACATTCACAAGCTGTCTTGTCAGAGGTGAAGGAAGGGTTTGGTAATCAGATAAATCTGTGCCGGAACCAAGGATTGAACCCCGGCCGCCAGTACAGAAGTCTGACATCTTACCCCTAGACCGCCAGGTCACTGACAAGTATAGTATTAATTCCGAGCTTAACTTTTATTTTTATGAGGACAAATTTTACAATAAACTCCTTCTAGTAACAAAATAATAAAAGAGATAGTAAACAAAATATTTTAATTAAATAAAAATTGCGTGTCTTGTGCGCCCTAAACCATGCTCCTAAGTCAAATTTTACAAGCTATAACCAGTTATAAGCCTAAACGAAGGCCTTAATAAATTATTTAAAATAGCTCAAGTAGGACTCCCGTAAATGTACCAAAATTAAGCAGATATTTGATCAAAAATAAATAAAAGAAAAGGCTTGTTTAGCTATAAGCCAACCAACACTAGGTTATTAATGACTTAGTCTAAGGGCAGGAAGCTGGGAGGGTAGAGTTTAGTAAATGCGCCAGCATTAGCGTTGAGAGTAAATAGGAATATCACAGTGATAAATCTCATTTAGTAAATCACCTCTCAGATTATCCAGCCTAGATTAAAGCATAGGCCCATTAAATCCAATATGTTGTGAGCTTGTCGTCTTAAACGTGCGACCACCATTTCGGCTAACTATTTGTTTGGTCTCAGTACTTATCTTAAGGTAAGGCTATGTAAAAAAAATATCACAATAATTAAAAGGTATGAAGAGTTAGGAAGTCAGCCACACATCTGGGGGGACTCCGGTTATTTTCCGGGAGGTGCTCATGAATTAGGGAATGGGCTTTTTACCTTTGTCCCATCTTTAATTATGTAGGTGCTAGGCATAGATGTGTAGTACTAGGCATATTGTCCTATAATAAGATCATTTATAGGTTGAGTGCTGTTATAATAGATAAATAAAACGTATGTATACCCCTTAAATACCGCCTAACCCGTAGTGTAGTGGTCAAAGCATCTTACCACGAGCATAGGGGTCTTGGGTTCGATTGCCGGCTGGTTCATTAGGTTCCTTTCCCTTAATAGGAGTCACCCCAACAGTCAGTAGGGTTTGGTTAGTTAGGCTTAAGTGTTTCCACTGGTTACACACCCACACATTCACTATCACCATAATATCGTCTCATCAGGACATGGAAAGAGCCTCCACGGAAAGGATTAGTACATTCAGACGGAACGGTAAATTAGTATTGGCTAGCCCTTTCACTACTGAGTTGCGATTATTGTAGCCCAGACACGCAACATTAGTTTATTATTATTATTATTACTATTATTATTATTATTATTATTAGCACCGCGTCTTACTGCCCGTTTGGATTATAAGCACTTAAGCTAATGTGTAATGGTAGTGTTATTGTGAGATGAAATGGAGGACCTAGATTTTAACATGGGATCCAAACCACGGTGGAGGACTGGCATTCCACACATTCACAAGTTGTGATTAATACACGTATTGTCAGAGGTGAAGTAAGGGTTTGTCAATCAAATAAGTCTGTGCTGGGATCGAGGATTGAATCCCGAACCCCCAGCACAGCATTCTGACACCTTACCCCCTAGACTACCAGGTCACCTATAAATATATATAAGCTTATCTTATATTTTTATGCATTTTTCTCAATAAATATATTCTCTTTCGTCACAATTTGCTAATATTTAGTTATATGAATAGCTTCAAAATATTTAACATTATTAAATTTATCAATTGAAATTTCTCGTGGCTAAATCAAAATATTTCATGAATTAATCAAGCTCTAATGTACTGGAGCGTAAATCTCACTCTTTACCGAGAGATTTTATTAGATTGAGAGTTTTTGATGATAAAGGGGTGAAAAATATATTTGTGTCGAAGAGAGATGAACAAACATGAGAATGGAGAAAATTGAATAAGGAAGAGCCTTATGATTTGAATGCAACCCCAAACATATTAAAGATAGTAAGAGTAGGTAAGATACGGTGGGGTGGTCATGTGATGCGTACGAGCAATGTCAGGCTTGTACACAACATTTTAGTAGGGAAACCTGAAGGAAAAATACCTCTTAGTAGTTCAAGACGTCGATGGAAGAATAGTGTTAAAATGGATTTGAAAGAGGCTGGGTGTCAAGCTAAGGATTGAATGTAAGTTTCTCAGGATAAGGCAGAATGGAGAACTTACGTTCTCGCAGCCATTAAGAGCAGAAAGATAATTAGCAGTTTAGTTAAACCATACCATCTTTATTATCATACTTCTCACCACAAATTATATCAAGGGCGCATAAAGTGACGTAGGGGTAGAGATCGAACTCAGGACCATTCACTTCTTTTTGTAGTTTCTCCACCAGTTTACGGCCATTAGCGTTGAATATATCCAAAAAATCTTCCAAAATACTGAAGTGGAATGTTGGTGTGATGATTTTTCTGTGCGTCCTCCATTTTGTCCCTAAATATAAAATAAACCATGCAAGGATCAATTATTCTACTGTTTAGCCATTACGAACTTATATGCCTAGACCATATTGTACAGTTTATTTTTCACAAGAAGAGATTTATTTACAATACAAACTTATATTTTTTCAGTCAAAATTTATAATATGTTACTATGTATTTGTATTATTTTAGAGGTATTTATACCAAAAGTAAGAGCTGCATATAATATGACATGATGTATAAATACGTAAAGTTGTATCTAGTAACTTTTCTAATTGTCTGATAAGGTTTTTAATATTAATTTATTTAATCAGACATTACATTAGTATCAATTGAAGTCTGATCACCAGGACCCGGATTTTGATTATATAAAATGATAGAACAAACTACCTATAAAATGGCTTAAAGATTCTAAAAAATGACTTCTTATCATCAAAAAATGACCTAGAAATATGTATAAAAACTATTAATAAATGCACACGACTAAATCAAACAAGCACTTTACAAAATGTAAAATGCAATGAAAGGCCTTGCTAAAACAATATGGATTTACAAATATCTACTTCACAACTACACAGGCAAAGAAGTATTTATAAAACATTAATATTATTTTAAAACTATACTTATTCAAAATGAATGCCTTGAAATGACTCAGAAATTCCTAAAAATGATTCTAAAATTCCTTAAAATTATTTTTTTAAACATGAAAATTACGTAAATTAGGAAAATATTAAATTAAATTCAAAAATGACTAAAAAATTACCCACAAAATATACATTTCTACGTCAAGGGGATCATGAGAAGAGATCATACACTAAGGAGCATTGTCTGTGATGAATAAAAAAAAGATGACATGTCATCAAAATCCGGGCCGTGGCTAATCACGTAAAAGATTTACACAAACCTGAAGAAGTTAACAATCCATTTCCAATCCAACTGTTTAAATACTTGTAGTTATTTCCTTTATCTAGCAGCTTATTGCTCGACAGTATAACCTGTTGAAATAATACATTGATGACACAATTGTCGAGCAAAATATGAGAGAGCAGTACGTTTTACTAGAGAGGTGTTTTTGTTAAAAATCAATATTTAATTCAGAATAAAATAAAAATGTAGGTTTTAAGAAACATAAAAGAATAATATAACAATTAGCTGTGTATCAACGAATACAGGAAGGATCCATATAATAATTGTATAGAGGACTGATGAATATGAAAATACTAATGTAGTTTAGTTTTCAAAGAAAGATCCTTTGTGTGTGTGTGTGTGTGTGTGTGTGTGTGTGTGTG